>JASDQU010682799.1:9626-24317 GCA_032191745.1 Picea mariana | reverse complement strand
CGCGGACCCCTTTCATATTCTTAAGGTCTTCCCACCAGATGGAAGCCTTTCCATTCAGATTGAAAGTGGCCACTCGGGCCTTCAAATTCTCTGAGAAATCATGGACTCTGAAATATTTCTTCAGTCCAAGTAGCCAAGCCTCAGCTTCCTCTCCCTTATTTATTTCGCCGTCGAAAGAGGGAGGTTTGGCCTTCCTGAATTCCTCAAATTTATGACTCTTAGAAGTCTTTTGCTTCTTCTGTTTTCTACGAGAATAGGAACTGGTCCTACTGCTGGAAGAGCCTTCTGAATCACCAGCTTCCTTCTCAGTGGAATTGTCTGGCACTGGTCTTTTACCTCTGGGGTGGACCTTTCTGGATGTGCTTCTCTCAGTGTGGCCACTGATACGACCATGATTCTGCATCTCAGGTTCGTGCTGCATTTGTCGTTGTAGGTCGGATAAGCTCTGTAGTAGAACTGCATTAATTTCGGTTTGCTTTTCTTGTTCTTTCATCATCCTTTCATTATCGGCCTTGCAGCTTTGTAATTCGACCATGAGACTCCTCACAGTCTCAGCTAGGTTTGGAGGGGTTCCTATTGCTCTTCTTTCATCAAACTCTTCATCTTTGTTTTGGGAGCCTTCTCCCACCTCTTGGTGAGTCACCATACTCTGCGTTTGTAGATTCCTGCGGTTGATTGTCCGCTTGAGTAAAAAGACAAACGTTGGTTGTTAGTCAAGAGTTAAATTCATTTCTTATAAATTGTGCATAAATTCATGACTTCTTTCATTTGTATACACAGTCGGGTTCTCATTTTCCAAGTTTTTAATCCTGGACAAGAGATTTAAGTCAGGGGGTTACTCCTCATAGAAGTGTTTTGAACAAGGTTTATGCGCGACTCGTGCATGAGCCCAATCAGGTCGAGTGTTGTAACCATGCTCAGATACCACTTTGTAACATATCCACTACCAAAAATCAAAGTTTTTCGTTGATTTCTCAATAATGAGAATCCCCGGAGCTTGTAGCGTCAAAATGCCAATCCCCGATCCAACAGGTCTCTCATTCACCTACCCAGCTCTCTGTACATCATTGTGGTCTTACGTCCCTTTCCATCGGGGTTTCTGTCTTCAAAAACTTCGACGTGCTTAAATACCCGTTTAGCCTTCTAGGCTAAGTTCTTGGTTCGCATGACCTCCTCTATATGACCATGGTCATAACTCCCATCGGGGCTACGGGGTTTCAATTGTCAAAATTCACTCACTCCCAAGATTCGCGATCCTTCGAATCCCGACGCGCTCCCCACGTGGTAGCCCTCCTGACTATAGGCTTCGAACCATATGATCGTTAACCTGTGACCACGGTCTTATCTCCTATCGGGGTTCAGGGTTTTGCATGTCGATATGCACCAAACCTCTTGTCAATAGAATCCCCAATTTCCCGATGCACAGATTCTCGATTTGACGTCACCAGGAAGCCCTTCCTCCGTAACCAAAATCAACGGCGGTGAGCAGTCGTCGAGATCAATGGCTCCAGATCTCCCTCTAAATGACCGCAACCATACCTCCTCATCGGGGTTTCAGGGTTCTTGTTGTCAATGTGCACACGCCCTCGAAACCCACGATATGCCGATTCCCGCCGCGATTCTGCTTTAGCTAGCCCTCCTGGCTCAGCCCTAGTTCACGTGACCATTACCTCACGTCCACAACCTTACCCTGTCGGTGTTTCGCATTTCACGGTTTCAAAAGGGGTAAACACCACGTCCACGGGATTCCCAATATCCCGATGAACCAAATGCCGAGGGATGGCTTCCCTTGTCGGGACTTTCCCGATAGCTCTGATCTCCTCCATGCGTCCCTCCAAATAGACGGTCCAGATCCTTGTCGGGGTTTCGGGACTTTCGATGTCCTGGTTCCTTAGACCTCAGGAATGTCGATTTCTCAATTTTCCGACCCTCATCAGATCTTCGACATCTATCCCTCTGAATGGACGGCCCTGATCTTGTCGGGATATCGCGGATCGCGATTCCAAGTGACAAGATTTCTTCACTTCCGAAATTCCCGATAGCTTCAATATCCCGATGACTTTTTAGGGACTTTCCTCGGCTCACTAGGGCTTAACCCCAATGTAACTCCTACCAGATCTATGGTTAGCGAGAGTTCCGCTATTGATCTGACGGTTCTGATACCACTTTGTGAACTCTTCCATAACTTTATGGACGGGGAAAATCAGTGGTCCGGATGTTCTCAGGGAACATGGGGATCTACGGCCCTAGACTCTTCACTACCCATGAAGACATGGGAAAAATCAGGTGGTAAGGCCTTTAACGCCCTACCTCCTCCTGCTAATCTAACGGTCATGGGGAAACTATAGATTTCCCGACGAATTCTCATCCGTCGAATCAATATTTCTTCCTTGAGCTATCATCTCGGGTTTTAAGAGGATCGTTCCTCCTCGTACAGGATTATTAAGACTTGCACCTTCAAGTTCAAATTCCAGGTTCTGGGTAAACCTTTCCAAGGAGGAAATCTCTACAAGAGATCTATTCCAGGGCTTTCTGGGAGATGGGTGAAGGGAAACAACTTCCCGAAAATGGGCTAGAAGCCTAATTTAATTCAACCTATAATTAGATTCATTTATCAACTTAAATCATGCATGGCTTCCTCTGTTATAAGCATATGCCTATAAATTCTTATCAAAACACTGCACAGTCATTCTTACACTGAAATCATTCACAATTTCATAGGTCTATGAGCATATACATATATGTATCATTCTATGAATTTCAAGAGGCAATATGTAAACAAAAACACTTATCAGAAATGATTTCAGAAATGGGTGCAACTGCTGAGAGGGATGCTCATTTCTACCCAATCGTAGGCGTAGCGACTCCCAGCGGATTTACCACTAGCCACCCCCGAGCTGAGACCACGATGGTTGTTGAGACTGCGTCTCTCTGTCTGCCAGTGACCAAGAGTGAAGGTTGCAATCCTCCCTCTCTGATACGACTCACTCTACGTAATACCAGAGTTCCCCTCGCATCTGCCCTCTCAATCGCTTCTACCATACGCCTTATCCTCTCGCGAGGTTGAGTGTGGCGCGATTTCCCCCACACTGGTCAGGCCTGATGGCTCTACGGATGGGCGGTTTACCATCCCATCCCTCATCAAGTCATCCGCCTACCAGTCTGCGAGCCATTAATTTTTCAAGGCCAGCGAGCCACTTTTGGTTCTCTGGGCCAGTGGAGTCCAAATACAGTATTCAATTCTCGGTGGAAGTTAACGCCACCTTTTCAGGTGCCTTCCACCACCATCGTGGTCTCTTTTCTGCACATCACCTCTCAGCAGTCCTGCAATAAATTCATAAATTTATTCACATTCATTGACCTCTTCCTGCAGGTCCATTTACATCACATATTCATACTTATGAGTTTGCCATAGTCCTTGGCCAGTCCAGTTATATTTGCAATCTGGGGGAAACAGGGTGTTACAATGGGTATGTTATCCAGTAATAAATAGACAAAGGGCCACTTGGGGGTGAGATGGCAGGTGACAGTGGCCAAAAAATACAGATGGGTGACGTGGCTGCTAGGGATTGGAGGTGAAAGTCACAATAAGGGGTTGGTCATGAGTGAAAAGGGGTAGGGGGCTGACAGCAGTTATGGGATGTGACATAACTTGGGAGCAAGTGGAACAAGTGGAAGATGACGTCCATGAGTGACGGGGGCTGTTAGATAGCAGATGGGGATGGGACTTCGGGACCAATAGGCTGACACCACGTATGACAAGGGGCCCGCCAGAGGGAAAAAACCATTTCGGACCCCCCCCCCCCCCCNCAAATCATCAGGGGGGGTCCGAAATCCAATTAGGGTCGTTGACCTATGTGCCCTTTTCCTGGCCGCAGATCTTAGTGCGTCGTTTATCATTCATTCCGAACCCCGCCCCTTCCATTAAAGGTAGAATGGATGGGGGGGTCTGGAATCCAATCTAGATCGTTGATTTAAGTGCTCGTCTCTGCACCGTCTAGATGTGCGTAAGTCTTATTACCTATTCTGGACCCCCACGGTTAAAAGCAGAATGGTCAGGGGGGTCCGGAATGCTCTGTGCACCGTAGATCTGAACGTCACGATCAAAACCATCGAAATGTGCAAGAACCATAAACTGGGGCGCGGAGAACACATGCACTGGGAAAACATAGGATAAAATCGTTTTTATGGGTTTTTCCCAAACTTTTCAAATAGACACTACCAAGGGGCTTCGGCTAACTATCTTTTAGGCATTTGGAACATGGTGCAATCTTGACATCAAGATGGTTTTATTGGAATGGAACAATAAAGTAACTAACCTATGTTCTAACCTAGTTTCCTATGACAGTTAACCCAGATTAAACTGTTGGGTTAAGAAATTACTCTACCTTAGGGCTATCTGACCAGGATTAGACAGTCTGGCCAGATTTATTCACTAATCTAACCTACACACTTTGGCTAAGATTAAACTGTTTAGCCAAATCATTCACTATCTTATCAACATTAAATTTAAAAAGAACTTGGCCATGCTTGAAAGTTATGGACCAAGTTACCATTATTGCATGGGGCTTTATTTCAATTCTTTTATGCCCTCTTTTTCTTTCTTTTTCTATTTTTTTCTTTTTCTTTTTCTTTTCTTTTTCTTTTTCTTTTCTTTTCTTTTACTTTTTATTTTTTCTTTTCTTTTACTTTTCTCAAATTATTTGCAGAATGAAAAATCATTTGTCAACAAAAAACACTATAGACAGATAATATCCCAGTCACCAGTTGATTCCCATAACTTATGGGGTGATAACAGCAGCTCCACCTGGGGATGGTACTTTCCCTATGAAGTGCCAAGAATCATGGTTCATGTCGTTCTGAAAATTTCTGCCTAGCAGCCTTCGTTGGTTTTATTGTCAAAAATGGGAAAAACAATGATCAGCAGCTTAGGGCCTTCTCTTCGAGCTTCAACTAACTGACGAATGTTCTTCACTCAGAAAATGCAAGTGAAAATCAAAAATAAAATGGTATGTACAATGGAGAGTGAGAACTCGAATCTTCTACTGAGGTGGTACATAATGTTTCAGCATTCTGCCATTCACAGGTGCTCCTGGCAAATCTGACCCATCGGCGTTGTTTAGCAAGAAAGCATTGTTTCCCCTGAAAGCTTGGATCATGTATGGCCCTATCCACAGATTGTCAAATTTCCCATGCTTTCCCTTGTCCTCATTTCTGGCGTCCCATTTCAGCACCAAATCTCCTAACTCGAAATTATCTTCCTTGGTTCATTTGTCAAAGATTTTCTTGATGTTTCCTTGGACCACCTGAGTCTTGTTGAAAACTTCTTCTCTAGTCTGCTGCAAATGAATCATCTGGTTGATCCTTCTCTGTGAGTCATTTGGCTCATCTTGTACATCTTGAAGCAACTTCATGACAGGGACTCCTAAAGAAGTGGGGAAAATTTCCTCTGTACCATAGACCAACTGGTATGGTGACATACCATTTGACCTTTTGGTGGTCAGCCTGTCTGCCCATAAAGCAAACACCAATTTATTGTGACATGATTTCTTGTTTTCCTGCAGTGTTTTCTTGATGATATTTACCAAAGTTTTGTTTGAAGATTCCGCCAACTCATTCCCCTGAGGGTAGTAGGTTGTGGAATGCCCCAAACCAATGTGATACTGGTTGCAGAAATCTATGAGTTTCTTCGATCGAAAGGCAGCTGCATTGTCAGTTATAATCTTTCTAGGACATCCAAAACGAGACAAAATATTATTTTCAAGGAATTTGATAATAACAGACTCAGTGGCTTGCCTTCTTGGTACTGCCTCAATCCATTTGGTAAAATAATCGGTGGCAGTGAGAATCCACCTGTGCTGGCCTGAAGACGGGGGGTGTATTTCTCCAATGAAATTGAGTCCCCATTGCTGGAAAGGGGCCTCAACTGAGATCGGTTTTAGAGGTAGAGGAAGGAGTTTCCTTTTTCCCTCAAATAGTTGACAATGGTGACATGATGTTACCTTCTGATGCACATCAGCGAACAGGGTAGGCCAATAAAATCCATCTTTGAGTATTTTGTTGGCTGTGACTTTCCAGTTCAGATGGCCACCACATTCCCCTGCATGAAACTCTTGTAAAGCCTTATCAGCTTTGTCTTTCAGTAAACAATTTAACAGAATGCCTGCAGGATCTTTCCAATAAAAAATTTTCTTCTAGAATACAGAATTTCAAAGCTTTCAACTTTAAAAATGTAGCTTTAGTCTTAGTCAAACCAGGGGGATCTTGTAAATTTTGTAAAATGAATATAAGGTCTGCATACCATGGAGAGTTGAGAAATACCTCTCTCATGTTCGGAGTCACCATCTTGCCCTGTTCATCTGCCACATCTAGAAAATTAATGTCAAGAGCATGGAAATTAGATTCAACCAATAATTTAGCAAGGCCTTGACCTTTGATTAGTTTCGTGGGCTTAATCTCTATATCATATTCTAAAATGACAGCAATCCATTTTCCCCTTCTTCCATCCGGATTGTCCTGTGTCAAGATGTCCTTTACTACCGCATTTGGAACATAAGCTATGGTGTGGGAATGGAGAATGTAGACCCTAAAGTCTTTTATGGCTTTTACCAAAGCAAAAGCTTGCTTCTCCATGATCTTGTAATTCAGAGCAGCATCTCTTAATGCTTTGCTAAAGAAAGCTATGGGTTGTTCATACCCTTCGCTGTTCTTTTCAGTAACATCGCTGCTATAGTATGTTCGGACGCGAAAGAAAAGAGATAGAAATCTTTAGTAAAATCGGGACTGATCAAAACTGGGGCTTCTATGAGTGCTCGTTTGACTTGTTCGAAAGACTGTCTGGACTCGGGGTCCCATTTTATTTTTACGTCTTTTTTAAGCATGTTTGTAATGGTCCTGAGGAGTTCTGCTAGATTGGGAATGAATCTTCGTAGAAAGTTAATTCTTCCGATAAAAGACTGTAGTTCTTTGAGGTTCATTGGGTGTTCTAATTTTTGTATGGCCTCGATTCTACTGGGGTCTATTTTGATTCCATCTTTGGAGATGATGTGTCCCGGCAGTTTTCCTTCTTCTAACCCAAAAAGACTCTTCTTAGGATTTAAAGAAATCCCAAACCTTCTACATTTCTCGAAAACTCGTCTGAGGTGCCGCAGGTGTTCATCATCAGATTGGGAAAACACAGTCACATCGTCTAAATACACGACAATAACCTTACCCGATTCTTCCACGAAGGCGATATCCATTGCCCTCTGGAACGTGGCTCCTGCATTCATCAGACCAAAAGGCATCTTCACGTACATGAAAGTGCCCCATGGTGTGGTGAAAGCGGTTTTATCTTGGTCATCCGGGTGAACTAGGACCTGGTTGTAGCCCGAGAAACCATCCAACAGAGATATCCAACTGGACCCGACCACCCTTTGCAGGATGTGGTCCATTTTCGGCAAGGGGTAATTATCCTTCAGGGATACTTTGTTCAGACTTTGGAAATCTATGTAGAGTCTGATTTCCCCAGGTTTCTTATGTGTAGGGACAAAATTAGAGACCCACTTGGAGAAACGTAGCGGAACTATGATCTTGGCATCGTACATTTTCTTGATTTCTTTTTCTATCAGAGGGAGCAACTTGGGATTTATCCTCCTAAGTTTCTGCCTAAACTGTTTTTGGTCTTCTTTTATTGGAATCCTGTGTTGTATGATGCTGGTATCATAGGCATTCAAATCTTCATAGCCCCATGCAAAAACATCTGAATATTCTTTGAACATCTCCATGTATTTGAGTTTTTGTTCTGGGGTAATGATTTGGACAGTTTGACCATCCTGGGTTTCTCTTCAATCCCTATATTACAGTCTTCTACCTCTTGTCCATGGGCTTCTATTTTTGGTTTTTTGGCTACATCATTACTGACAAACAAGTCTTCTAAAGGAACAAGACCTCTAGTCAAAACATTGCTTTTCAACTGTAAAATGTCAGCATCCAATTCGTCATCGCCTAATTCTACTGAATCTATGGTATTTACACTATCAATTTCAAAATCAGAATTATTTACATTCTCATCTTCATTCTCTAAATCTATATTTGTACATTCAAAATAATTTTTGCATTGCAGAAAGTCTTCGATTTGGTCATCATTACCAAACACTTGCCAATACTTGATATTGTCGGGAACTGTCGGTCTGCATTTCACCTCAACAGTATATGGGCGAGTCGGGCGGAAAGGAATCTTACACGTGGCTGCTGACGTAGCCAATCCTTCGGCTAGAATATTCTGTCCCCTCGGCATTACCTGCAATTCAACTTCAGTAAAACATCTCAAAGCATCAAGAACAACATTCCTATAATCTCTAAGACATGGGTGTTTAGCAGCGTACTCACCTTTGATTTGCTTGATTATCAATTTAGAATCACCTCTTACCATTATCTTCTTAGCACCAACTTTTTTCAAAAGCTTTAGACCGAGCATCAAAGCTTCACACTCAGCAATATTGTTAGTACATTGGAAATTTAATTTGTAAGAATGGTTTTATGAATACATGTTTCTGTGATTATGCAGCCAGACTCCTACTCTTGCTCCTTCTTTACTCACAGCTCCATCAAAATCCATACTCCAGAAATCAGCGGGTAACTCTTCAGTTATCACGTTCTTCATCTTTGATACCTCAATGATTTCTTGTCCTTCATCTTGACTTGATGTGTCTTCCACCAGCTGAGTATCTTGCTCTCTCATGTCACCATCATTGTACAAGATGAACAGATCTAAATCGGAATGCACAGAGTAAAGGGGATAATTATGCGGTTTTTCTTGGCTACTGACCATGTACTTCATCAATGTTTCTCTGTATAGCCTCCTCTGTTGCCCAAACACTGGGATAGTGGCATAATACATATCCAGCTATAAGGTTCCTTTCAAATTTTCCCCCCAAGACCGGGATAGCAACATTCCATACTTCGGTGGGATGTCTGCAACCACCACATCCATTACCATGCTCTTCGCAGGGATCTGAACCAAGGTGATGCAAAGGTACTTGATCAAACCAATACATTTAACTTTGTTGGAGTCGAATGAGTGTAAATCCTTGTATGGTCTGGTGACCTCCAGTCCTAGTTTTTCCATTACTGCTTTGGGCATCAGGTTATGGGAGGCACCTGAATCCAGCATAGTGTTATGCAAGATCAAGTCGTGTATGTTTAGACTGATGTAAAAAGGAGCGACCTCACCAGTATCATCTCGACCATCTACTTCAGGTCTGAAAAGAAGTTCGGGATGATCATTCGTAAGGTTCACAGTGTCTGAATGACTTACTAATCCAATGGTTAAGGCCTTCGTGCCTATGTCTGGTTCAATGGCCAGTGCTTTAATCACTTGTGAACGATAACCGTCTATGTTCATCAACTCTGTAAGTGGGATGGGAATTTTTATTTTGGCCAATTCCCCCTCTAGGCTAAAGGGTGTAGGAGCTCTACCTTGGCTCATCAGTTTTGGTTTGTCCACCCTATTCTTCTGCTTAGAAGTACTTAGTGGATTAATAGGTAAAACCTCGGGCTGTGATGGCCTTTTCAGAATGGTAATGTTTTTCTTCACGGGAGTGCTATTTTTACTCTTCTCAGGAATCTTCTCAGCAGTAGTCTTCTCAGGAGTCTTCTCGACAGATGGCTCAGGGGTCTTCTTGGTTTCGACTACCTTCTGTGTTTCAGTCATATTTTTTGGGAAATTTCCTTCTGTCTTCTTACTCTACAGATTGTGTTGCCGGTGTACCTCCAAAATAGCATTTTCAAAGGCCTGTTGTTCTACATCTTCAACTTCTTCACTTACTTTGGTTTGATTTAGAAGAAAGAGTTCCTGCTCTTCTTGGGTAAGGAAAATAGCTTTGTTGTCGTGAATGCCCATGAGATTGATATGAGTGTCCTCCAATTCCTCAATCACTTCCTCCCCTTCATCAGCATAGCTTTCCTGTAGAGGAGGTCTGATCTGTTGATCTGGACCCCTCTGCTCTCTTTGATCCCTAGGGTCTCTCTGTCTGATTTGAGGAGGGTTTCTCCTAAAGTTAGGGTTCCGAACCTGGGGAGCTGGTGGGTTTTCTCTTGGAGGATTTCTGTACGACACAGTGAGTCTTTCCATCATTATTTCCACTGCTCTGTTCAAAGAATCCAATCTGGAATCTGTGGTCAACGTGGAAGGTTCTTCTTTAATTGTGACTCTCCTTTCTGACCTCTGACGTGCCCTTTTTGCCAACAGATTGGCCTCCACACTTATAGCACTTTTCTGCATGTCTGCCAAGGTGGTGGAATTTCTTTCTCTTAGTTGGTATGACATATCGGCATCAAAACCATCAGGGAATTTTATCAACGTCAGGCCCTGTGGAGGTTTGATTTCGGTTGGAATGGCATTGTACAGGTTATTAAAATGGGTGCAATAATCTTCTACCATCTCACCTTGATTTCTTCTTATATTCTCGTATTCTGACAATATCTAGAGAGGGTTTTTCTTTACCTCCCATCTGTCAAGAAAACTCCTTTGGAACGTGACAAGGTCAGGGACTGAGGCGGCAGGTAAAGCTTTGAACCATTTTTTGACGTCACCTGTCAAACTTTGGGAAAACAATCGCTTTTGAACATCAGCCTCATTAACTTTTTGCAGGTCAAAATAGTCATTCATTTTGTCAACATGTTGTTGGGCGTTTAAAGGTCATGCTGCATCGAACTGTGGAAGTCTGGTTTGATAGTCTTGGGGCATGGTGTGTAGATGTGCAGCCAACACCAAAGGAGCATAACGAGCTGCCATGATGGGTGGAGGAGGTGGGACAACAACTTGGATGATCGACGAGGTAGCAACTGAAGACGAGGACGAGGAGGGAATGGATAGTACTGAGGGAGTGATTTGTGGTTTAGTCATGGGAGATAGAACTTCGGGGGTTCAGGGTTGCAACATAGTTGTGTCAAAGAAGATTCCAGTCACAAAACTGTCGGACCGTGTTCTAACCAGGCTTTGTTGTGGAAAAGTATCGAGGTTAGGGTTTTAAGAGATAACTGGTTTTCCTGAAAAAGGGACTTATGAAGGGGAATATGACACACTGAACATGCATCTAAGGTATTTCGCCTAAGCAACTGTTCGGGGTTATCTATTACTATCGCGGGTTCTGGGTCTGGATGAGATCGAGTATGAACTTTCTTGGGAGCCAGAACTCTTTTTTGGTTATATATATATATATATATATATATATATATATATATATATATATATATATATATAATTTTGTGATTCTGAAAATAATATGTACAAAGTTTGATCAACCTCTAAACATTACTTTCTTCTCAAATTTGAACGTTCTTTTTAGGGGAAAGAAAATGTGAAATTATCAATTTTTAGTTTTTCCCCAGTATGGTCGCCATTATGTTASCACTTGGTAAATTTCCTAGAGGTKKAAAYAGAAGAAATCTACAAAGGTAACTTTATCCAACCACTTTTAAAGCTGGGATCTAGCCCTTCCAGCTTCAGAGAGGGATCTCTCTATATGATTTAGCTTTGTTTCTAACTTGAGATGTTAGGCTAGGTAAAGAAATAGGTAGGTTTTGTTGTTAAAATGTTTTTTGGATTGGTTGAGACAATCTACACATCCATTGGGTTATGGGGTCTGCGTTTAAATAAATATGAAATACCACCAGAAACATGAAGGAATACTTCCACAGGGCGAGATAATATACTCACTGGATCTTTTAGTAGCTTAAATGATGGACAGAAGAAAAGATGAGAAAGATAAATTCAACTAAGAAGCATTTAAGAATTTCTTATTTGAAAACATCAGAAGATAAACACTAAAATCTTTCGAGTCAGAAACAGGGTATCTAAGATAAATCCTGCAACATTCGTTACTCTTAAAGATTAGTTTCAGAAAACAATATGACCACAAAGAAAGAATAACATTCGACTTAAATAATAAACATCACCAGTGAATACACGCAAGAATCCTGTAAAAGTGCCTCCTTTTATTAATGGCAGATCTCTTCAAAAAATGGTACAGTCTGATAGCGTCAGGGTGTAAAGATCAACCACCCTCAATACTTCGAAAGGTGAAGTATTTATAACTCAAATTACAAACGTTCCTATCATAACTGATGAGGACGTGCTAATTCTATTTTTAGCCTAACTAATTTAACTAATCAAACTACTTGATGACTTGGTGCAACTGCACGTGGAATTTCTGGGTAGATCGTTGATGAAGCCTTTGCATGACCTCATCTAATTGGACAGGTGATTGGACCTGGACAGCTCATCTGTCAGTCGAGCAGATTGTAGAGTTTCTCCCATCTGAGATGACTAGGCACAGTGACTTTGAGCAGTCTTCGATACACTTCGTCCATTTCCGTATACTTGGCGAATGTGGGCTTAGTGAGGAATATGTATCGAATCTCGTGTTGGATATTGATGTCCAACTAAAGGGCATCCAGGAATGCTTTGCCGGTGATGCTCCCTTCTATGCCAGCAAACATTGGACTGTCCTTAGACACTTCAGACAATATCTTTTTGTAATCTGGGAGTGTCATCAGTTTATCATTAATAACCTTTAGACCGGGGAGACCTTTCTTCTGGAGAGCCTCAATCTTCCTGAAGAATTTTTGTACCCCAAGGTCCATGGTCTGAACTTTTTCTTCCAGTTGAAGCATTAATGCTCTCTTAGTCAAAACACTTTTGACCTCAAGGATGGTCTCTGTTCTTTCTTCGATCTTCAACTCTTCTAGTTCTTCTCTGGTATTAGAATTGAGGAATTTGATAATATCATTTGCCTGAGTTGGTCTATCTCCCAATTCTACTATGATCTTCTCAATTGCCTGTTTTCTCCTCTGGACCAACTCATTCTGCTCAAACATGATTTGGATCATGGGCCATATCTCATTTATGGACTTTGTGATGTTTGTCCATACATTCTCTTTCACCTCAGCCAAAGTCTTCCCTGCCACTGTTTGCTTTTGGAGTTGCTATAGTTCCTTCTTGAGCTGTTCAGTTACCTGCTTTTCTTTGGAGAGACTGGTCTAGAAGGAAGTTTTGAGTTCCTTGAGGTTCTCAACTTCCTTCTTAAACTTGCTAATTTTTGTCCCTTGCAGGTTCATCTTTTCCATGGATTTGGCGAGGTCGGCTGTCCCCTCTTATGGTGTTACTGGTGTCGCAGATGGAATTGTTGTTACTTTTGTTGTGCTTGCTCCTGAAATCGGAATGGCACTCAATGGAATGACTTCCATTGGCTTCATCTGCTCCTTTTCTTTCAATAATATTTCCATCTCAACTTCCATTTCTTTGAGCTATGCATTATGCTCCATGAGCAGCTTGAGCATTTCATCCTTCTCACCTTCTTTTTCTACTATCTCCTTCGCCTACGAGTCCGCTGTGGGCGGGAGCTTCAGTTGTTTCCTCAAGGAAGCGATGTCTGCATTCTTCTTCTTTATCATCTCCTCTGCAGCTTTGACGTTCGAAGGATCATAGCCGATCTTGAGGACCAGCTCCTCCAACGTCTTGATTCTATTGTCCTTCGCAAAGGATGATATCTTCTCCAGCTTGAGCTGCGTTTGAGCATTGTTGAGCAACACCTACAATTTGGCTACAGAGGTAGAAGCGTGCGCCAATGTATGGAATACCATCTCCCCTATCTTCTTGTGCAGATCCATCTGATCTGCAGTGTGCACATCCTTCATCTGGAATTCGAAGGTGGCCCTCTTGTAGTCTGTAATCACCTTAGGGTCTGGTACCTGCGCCTGGAGGAAGGCCATGTGCATCCTGCCCTTTTCTGTGTCAAATGTAGACAGCAGCCTATGTTGCATAGTCAACGTCTACTTCTGAAATTGAGCGTAAGTACTGCTGGTAAGGGTCTAATTCTTTTTCTTAATCATCTCATACTTCTCGAAAATGCTCAACTTGGGCCCAGTCTTACCCGGATGAGTGTCCAATGGGGAATCTGAGGATTTCTTTGGCACTGCTTGGGTGATGCCTTGATATAGGCTTGAGCTGAAAGGTGGAATGATAGATTTGATCATCGTGGTAGGAAGGGCCTCTTTCTCCCCAGTAGGGCTGGGAACTGTGGTTGTCTTGGGCCTCTTAGTATGTAACTGGAACTCTTCAGACAACACCTCCGTGACAGGTGGAGATTATTCTTGTCGAGGCCTTTTTTCCTTAGGAAACTATGGCGTTGTTGTTGGTGGCACATTGGTTGGGGGAACCTGTTGTTCCACTTCGACTAAGGTGTCAGGCACCCACACTATCTGATTGGCGAATTTTTCAATCTCGGGCTTGGACACATGTACATACGGGACATTTTTGTTCTTCACCCGTATTTTCGAGATGATCCCATGAGGATCATAGTGCCATGGGAAGCTCATAAAGAACTTCATTTCTTTCAACCTCCTGTCAGCTTCTTCCCCGGTGCCTCGACTGTTGCAGATGAAGGAGCCAATTTTCCCCTTGACTCGAAGCTGCTGCTTTTTCTTCAAAGATACGAAATGGATATCATTAGAATTCATGATTTGTCTTATGTATTCTAGAGCAAAGATTCTTACCGGCACATACTTAGGTAGCTTGTAAGGTGCCAACTCGCACCCGAATACTCTGATCTCAGTGTGGCTTTGATACAGGTACCAATCTCCAGTCTTAGTGTTGTCTGAGAGATGCAGGATTCTCTAGACTTCATCGTTTATTTGAGGCTCGGGCCT
>JASDQU010682798.1:57065-68742 GCA_032191745.1 Picea mariana | reverse complement strand
ATTCGACCAAGAAAAATAAAATCATGAATGTAGCTTTCAAATCCCTAAAACTTCAATCCTCTCATGAATCATGATCAATGATGACCATTTAACCGGATCAATCGATCGCATTTATTCACGGAATCTTTTCTACCGCACCAAATATAGGTTTAGTTATTACCTTAAATGGTGAAGCACACAGCGTAGACTAACAATTAAAAAAAATAAAAATTGTTGTGTATGGAAACTAAGCCATTTGAATTTTACAAATATATCATATTCTATACTAAAAGTTTATTCATTATAAACTTTGAAAAATAATAACGTTCAACTTTATTTGAATGACAACATTGAAACAAAATCATTTTAAAAGTTGAAAAATAATAAGGCTTAACTTTACTAGAAATAATAAATTTAAATTCCATAACTTGGTTTTATAATAAAACAAAATTATGTAATATTACAAATATGTAAAAAAGCACTCCAATAATGTGCGCACATACCAAAACTTTGCACCAGTCATATATAAAACTAGAAAATGTACATCTAGGTCATCAGATTGTTCTCCGTATATCTAGAAACCAAATGCAAGTCGAACTCATGCATTTCATAGATACACTAGATTCAGTATTTCGAAGTAACATACATATTATTAAACTTCCAAGATATATGTTATTTAGAATAAAATTTGTTCAATATTAAAAGTATGGACAAATATTGTATAAAACAAATTAAGTTTCAATTTTAATTTATAAGTTTATGTTAAAATTAATGTCGTTGTAAAACTAAAGTCGGAAATGTTAGAACTATTTAATCTATGTTAGAACTCCTGAAAATGTGTAGCCACAATATATGATTATCATGGGAATGACTTCCTAAGCTAAACAAAATAACATCATGTGGGTGATTTGAATCTATCCCAAACGTAAGAAAATATATAGGTTAATATTATTTATTTGAAATATATTATTATTACGGGAATGACTTTTTAAACTAAACAAAATAATATTATGTGGGTGATTTAAATCTATCCCAAAGGTAGGAAAATATATAGGTTAATATTATGTATTTTTTTGGTATTAATTAAATATTTTTTTTAATAGTGATCATAATAGTTATACAATTGTGAGAAAAGAGAAAAGAAAATGTAGAAAAGAAAATACTAATATTTTAAAATATTTATAAATTATGGACTTTATAATTAGGTAATCAAATATTTTCTTACAAATTATATTATTGAAATTAGGAGAATTCATATAATGCAATTTTTAGATTTTACTACCAAATCATTGACATCAGAAAAATAATAATTTATAACGAGAAAAATAACCAAAATAAATTAAAGACGCCACAAGACATAGGCAAAGAATGAGAAACACATAAATAAGTTATTAAGGCTCTAATTATTATTCTATTCTATTGTGAAAAATGATTTTGGATAACATGATGAAAATTGGCGAATAGCAATTCTTAATAACCTTAATATTATATTCTTCAAAATGGTCACAAAGAGAGATTCAAACCAATAATCCTCGTCAAAATATAATATTAAGTGAACATGGGAAGTTGTGTGTAAGATCAAAATGGTAGATGCGACAACGGTATCTAAAGAGATAGTACATACAGAAGGTCAGCATACTAAAACCCAACAAACAAATATGGAAAAGTAAGTAATTTAAAAAAAAAAGGGTTATGCTGAAAATAACAAATTATGACTTGAAAATTACATTTGTTGTATGTACATACGATGAAATAGAAAATAAACCAAAGAAGACAAGACAACTAAATGTGGAATATTCTTATAAAATAGATGTCAACATATGTTTTATACGATTTGATGCACAAATAAACACAATCCTAACTTGAATGTAGTGATTAGAACACGAATATGTGATACAATGATACACTAAAAAAGCTCATTGTAGAATATAAGCAAACCCATATATAGAATAAATAGAACACATAGCATATGTTTTATACGATTTGATGCACAAATAAACACAATCCTAACTTGAATGTAGTGATTAGAACACAAATATGTGATACAATGATACACTAAAAAAGCTCATTGTAGAATATAAGCAAACCCATATATAGAATAAATAGAACACATAGTAAGTATTTTGTGAGGGACTTGCACGATTTTACAAATAGATATATAATACGAGTAAATCTAGAAGCATGTGTGAAATTGATTTTTTAGTTTTTACTTTTTCTACTTTAAAAAAAAATGCACTCTCCAATTGTGTATTGTTTGTTCAAATATGTGTTAAAAAAAAATCATAAGTTCTTGGTGTGTTTTTTTGGGAACTCTTAAAATGGGGGTAGATAGTAATATCTGGTAACCAAAATTTACAAAAAATAATCTCAAATGAATGTATACTTTTATTTATTTATTTCTGTAAACACAACAACAAATGAATTATGATGGATGTTATTATTTTTTATGTGATATAGTGTACAATGGAAATCTATAACTTAGGAACAACAACAAAGGGATTAAAAACAATTGAATTAAATTGGAAAATGAGCGAAATTTTTGTTGAAAATTTGATTGCATAAAAATTTACAACTATTTCTTTTTGTAATCATCTTCTCCATTTCAACAAACACCCTAAAAGAGAAATGAATTCTCCAATAACCTCTTTATCCATTTCTTACATCAGTTTTTAAGAGTGACATGTCTGGATATTTTGATGCCAATTATTTATTCATTTGGAGGCAAAGTTCATTATAGATTTCATTTAACTGGACCATCAAAAAAGGAAGTGCACATTACAGTTTTTTTAACAATATGGGCGTACATTCCAATTCTATGAACCCTGAAATGGAGGTGCAATATATTCACAAAGTGTAGGTAATTGGAAACAATTTTGAAAGGAAAAATCTTTACAAGGTAATCGGAAACAATTTTGAAAGGAAAAATCCTTACAAACTGCAATGTCATTTTCAATATCAACATATTGGATAGTGATTTCATATTTGATGTCATTCTGATCACATGCAACAATAATTGTTGCAATAGAACCAATTAAATGTGTGATGGTTGATGTGAATAGTCAATAAATAACACAGTGTGTGACATAAATCTATATAATCTACAAACTTGTAAGATACTTTCAACTTAATATCTTACATTCAACAAATACGCATGATGGTACATCACATCTCTTATATGTTCTCTAGAAATTGTAGTATGCATAAACTTATTCTACAAGAAAAATATTGAAGAATGTGATTATTTAGAGTTTTGTTGAGACTCAATGTTAATGTTATTTGGTCATTTTGATTCAGTAGGTTATTATCGACAAGTTATGTTTTCCTAGGAAATTTGTGTTTCTCCATGCAAACATGGAAAAAAACTATTTTTTAACTTGGAGGGATTATTCAAGGTACTTTTGCAATGAATTTCAATATGTTCTATAAGAAGATGAAACGTAGGAAATTGAATTAGATTTCCAAACATGCAAATTTTTTTCATACAAACTGTGAATAGCTATGTGAAATTGGATAATTTCTATCAGTGGTATGTTATTTTTCCAACAAAATATAAGGTATATGTCTTTGTTTGTGTAAGTGATGAGTACCTTAGTTATGGAATTTCATTCCAAAAAATTGTATAATTAAAGAGAAGTCATTCTTCTAGTCATGTGGTGTATTTTGATGAAATTTATAATATTGATTTTACAATTTTTTAAAATTTTGGAAGTCAATATATCCTAGAAATTACAATGCCTTTTGTTCAAGAAGGCTAAGAGGGTCTTATAATGATCAAAATATTTTATTTTATTTTTAGGTTGTAGATATCAGTGCCCTCTGTGCGACATATCACTCATTTTAGAAATCGTTAAGCTGACAAAACATTGTAGTAGAAATAAGAGACATATGTACTCTAGTATTTTGATATATTCAAAGAAAAAAATAGATTAAAAATAGTAATAAATATTAATGTGGGTATATATACACACACACATATTGAATCTGCATAGGTAACTCTATCTATGTTTTTAGTTTCTTCGATAACTGAATTCTGTAGCTTATAGAAAAATAGTGTCAAAAATATAGTCGCCTATGCAAATTCCATATGTGTGTGTACCTACACACACACATATATAGAGAGGTATTCAAAAAAATGATATTTTTATCAATTTGCATACCAAACCACTAGGTTTGTGTTTTCCCTTGACCAAGTTTTGAGGATCCTTGGTTAGGTTTGACCTATTTTTGGGACTTCGACAGGCTGTCGAAGGCGGTGCGCAAGACAAAGTGGAGATCGTGGGATCTCAGCCCCTATTAGGGCCCTTTTTGGGATTCAAGATTATGTAACGAGTATGGGAATGTTTCCCCATGGGTTTACCCATGTTTAGGCCCATTTTGTAATGTATAAATAACTAGATAGGTGATGTAAGAAGAGGCCAGTGTGCTAAGAGATAAACTTCGATCTATGTGATCGAAAGTGCTAAGTGTTGAGTGGAGATTTCTTTTGTGCATTCTGTACGAGGCTTGTAGACCTTAATGAAAGTGACTGTAAGAGATTGAGAAGAGACTTAGTGTTGTAACCTAGCCCGGGGAAAGAGGATCTAGCGAGGTGTGCAGATCTCCTATACTCTGCAAAGTAGGGTTTTTGTGGCTCTGTGCGTGTAACTGATCGAAGAATTTAATAAAGAAGTCGAAGAGTTGGTGGACGTAGCCCTGGGATGGGGGTGAACCACGTACATGTTGTGTTGCTCTACTTTATGTGATGTTTTGATGTGTTTATATGTTAACATGCTTAGTGCTTTGATATAGATGAATGGTAGATGGATATGTTAATGCTATGTGCTTAATAGTATAGATGAATACTAGATATGGCCTACGTGGATGCGCTTAGTGCTTGAATATAGCACATTTGGTTAAATACTGCAATGCTCTGTAATTAGGGTTTAACGACACTATAAACTAAGACTGGATATTGATGAGCTATAACTGCTAAGTGCCCTGTTAAGGTGTTTCAATCACAAATCCGTGTCCCAGCTAAGGTTACAGAGACTGGAATCCTGCAACCAGCGTTGCTTGTACCTCGGGTGAGACTTCATCTGCTTCGTAGGTGTTGCAGAAAGGGCCAGTAGTTAGGGTTTTGTTGGTGCATTGTTGTAGCATTAAACCCTGGGTCTTCCCTTCCAGCAAATGGTTTTGTTGTTGGGACTGAAACTATGATTTTTCGGAACTAAGGAAAGAGAAGCTCTGTGCGAAGATCCGACCTGAAATTGTGAAAGATTTGTGCATAGATATGTCACTCTAGTGTGCAGTATTCTACTTGACCCGTGAAGCTCTGTGCCAAGAAGAAGGGTCAGATCTGAAGAAAAGAGGTGAGATTTGAAAGCTCTGTGCTTTGAGAAAGGTAAAAGTGAGAATTTTTTTCTTAAAGATGTAAGATCTGCAAGCTTTGTGCTTTGATAAAGGTCAGAATAGTGAAAAGTTTTAGATCTGGAAGCTTTGTGCTCTGCTGAAGTAAGATTAGTGGAAATTTTTGTTTCTAAAGTATGGATCTAGGTATGTTTGATAAGATTTGTCCTAGATTAAAAACTAGGGCACTGATAGATGAAAGAAGATTTGATATGAGTAGATCTGATAAGAATAGTGAAAGATATGTTATAGCTATTCATAGAGAGAATGTTTGGACTAACAAATGGATGCAGGATCCCAGAAATAATTTTTTTTAGGTTAGCTACTATGATCCTAGTACGTAGTACAGGAAAGGTTGGGAATCATTTAAAAGAAAATGAGGATTAACCCTTTGTTACGGTTGTAGAAGACCGGGACATCTGGCTAAGGAATGCCCTTGTAGAAGATCTAGTTGTATTTTCTATAGATATATGGACCATGAAGTATTGGATTTCCCTAGATTGATTGCTAAAGTTGAAAGAATTGATATGAACCAAGAAAACCCTAAGGCAGATCCAGAAACTGAGATTATGGAAGAACCCCAGAAAGAATCAGAGAAAGTATTGCCACAAATGAAAGAAACCCTGAATGACCACCAACATATCATCTTATCAGAGATATTCAAAGAAAAAGAGTGCATTGAAGAAAGAATAGGAGACTTTGACATTGACTATGTTCTGGATGAGGAAACACAGGTGAATATCATGAGAGAAAGAACTTGGTAACTTTTAGGGGAGCCTGCTATGATTCCTTCATTGGGAGGAATAGGATTATTCATAGGAAAACTGATAACCCTATGTGGAAGAATTACCCAGATATCTATGAATGCCAATGGAACTTCGACGAAGGAAGATTTTGAGGTTGTTAAATTTATTGAGAACAACGCTCCATTTACTATGTTACTAGGAAAACCTTGGATCGAGAAGGACCAAACTAGAAGGAAGGAAGAAGAAGTATTAGAGAAAAAGAAGCAAGAGTTGAAAGATTTCATGACTATGAGGACACACAGCTGATTGAAGAATAGGAGAACAAATCGAAACTACTTAGGACAAGAGACTTGGATGTCGAAGTTGCAAGAACACAAGAATATTTACAGAAGACTGAAGTACCTATCCCATATACAGAAGAAGTATTACCCTTGAATCTTAGGAAGGAATATCAACAATGCAAAGTTACTATGCCAAAAGAAGACAAGAATCAGAATGGAAAGAGTAATACTGATATGAAGCTCACCGAAAAGAAGGCTCAAAAGCTCAACAAGAAGAGAGAAAAGATCGAAAAGTTACAAAAGGTTTCAGAGGGAACTTCACAAAGGGAAAATATAGAAAAAAGTAACTTCGTCGGGATATCAGAACAACGTCACATGGAACTTTTCCATGGTGAATCTATATAGCCATTGGGAACAGTATAACAATTAGACTGACACCCTGAACAGGTAGAAAGACATTTATGGTCAGACATATTGCCATAAGACCGTTGGGACCGTACCATAACGGACAGAACTGAGTTAATGGAGGCTTATTTCCCATTGGAGAGATCTGTTGCTTCGTTATCTATTTATTCCGTCAAATCTCACATTGAGAAAAAATTTTCTAACCATGAATTTGAGCCCGCAGATTAGTTGATTCTCAACAATGATCATCACGCTATCACCATTTGCCCCGTTGCATTGACTAGTTACTCTTCAAACCCAAGAGATTCAACCATAAGCACATATTTCCGAAGAACTTACTGGAGTCGAAGAGTCTGTGAAGGATGTACTCATTGACCTCATGATTGAAAGATTAATGTATGAAAGTGTAATGTTTGTGGGTGTACAAGAGTTGTCGATGAGAGGAGTGCAAGCCTCTCTGTTGAATGCTCGTGGATCTGGGCCATCCTGACCAAAAAGAAAGAACAAAACCAAGCACAGAGATGACCTTGCAAATGCGAAGTTGATCCTGAGCATATTTATCGATTATATCCCGCCCCTGGCTGTTATGGTGAGTCGAGATAGTGTGCCAAGAGATTTTGAGTACACCATGGTTACTGCATACCTCCCAAAGGGGATACGCATAGTAAGAGACAGCATGACAAGATCGCAACGTTGAAGTTCAATGACTTCAACCTCAGATATCGTAAGAACCATAACATGCTCACTCCGTACAAATACTTGACCAAGAGGAAGGGGAAGAATTCGAAGATAATCCCCCAATTGTGGACGATGAACATTGAACAGGCCACCTTGCTTAATGTAATGAAAATCCCACACTTCGGAAGGCACCAGGAAGTGAACGCTTATTTCAAGCTACTACTTTCATTTTAACATGATGACTACTTGTGGTTCAAATGCTATATAACCGTAGATCCGACGTTGATCTACAGGATCACAAGATTGAGTATGCAAGGACCTGATCTGCAGGACTTCTATCCAGGAAAAGTCACAGATTGTGCACTGGCATAGAAGATCAAGGATACATACAACGATGTTGAGAAGGGGACGCGACGCTACAAGGTAGCCTCCATCCAGAATGGTGTAGTGCACCTAGCATGCCAATTAATTGCAGGAAATCTATTAAGGAAGAACCAACACATGCAGCTCACAGCCTTTGTCGTTGACCTTGTAGGGAAGTGCGTGGAAGGTATACAAATGAACTGGGTGAAGTACCTTGTAAATCAACATGAACTGGATTGCCCCAAAGCACAGGATTAGCGCTATTAATTCCATTTTAGCTGGCTCCTGATCCTCATCACATTTGTTTCTTGGGAAATTTCAGAAAGTGCGACCTTTCCAGACATCAAGCTATTCGAGCCACTTGCTGCGAAGTTCACCTTGCTCTATTACTCGAGCAATATGAGAAAACAGTGGTAGTCTAATTTTGTTTTTCACACATATTAACTTCATCTGAAGAGAGCCATCGGAGTTGAACCTTGAATGATTCTGAACACCATACAGAGGTTTCAACCCCTGATGAAGTTCTACGTAGATCGACACTTCATCTACATTACAATGCAAACATATGAGCATAAGGAGGAGCTTCAGTCGTACTACAAACTCACGGAAGAGGACCTTAAGGAGATCACTAAGGACTGGTTGGAAGACCTCCTTATTCCCACAGACCTTGCAGAGATGTCTTACCCTGACAGCCCAGAGACCACGCACAAGGAACATGATACACCCAAACCCAGCAGAAGAAAGAAGATCAAATATTTCCAAGACATAAGCAGCACCTCAAGAAAGAATGCTTCAATATCACCTAACCGAGGGGGTGATGATGAAGTAGAAGTGATAAATTGAAAATAAGCTAAATAGAAACAAGGTGAAGTAACACCACTTCGAGATGAGATCGATCCTGTGAAGAAAAGTAAGGTTTCTCCCTTCAAACCTTCTTCCCAGAAGAAATCCAGAGCCACCGTGACCAAGATGCAGACTGTACTCACTACCAATCATTTTGACTTATCATAGTAGCCCTAAACGATGCCTCATAGGAAATAATGGAGAAACAAGAAGCCACGTAGGAGGAAATGTATGATAGAATTGATTTCAAACTCCGAGGGGTACAACATGCCCTTCAGTCTAGTCGCGCAATGTCCATTATGTCCCTGCTATCGGGAGAACCAGAGTTGGGAGATGAGCCAGCCCAACTTCACCGACTAGCATATGCAATTGAAGCTCACCATCATCGAGCATAAGAAGAAACAGAACAAGCCACCTATACCTTGAAGCAAGTGCAAGGAGTACTTGTAGAACAACGTCGAGTTGGAGAGAGGGTGAAGGATTCTCTCTAGGAAAAATTGAAAGAGGAGAAAATAGAGATGCAGCAAGAAAAAGAATAGTTGCTCGTAGAGGAACTCGAAGTGAAAGACATAGTCAATAGAGAACTTTTCTCTATGATAGACTTAGAACAACCGGTAGAAGAACAAGTCACGAATCAAGTAGAGAAACTCACAGAAGCTATCCATCAACTACAACAAAGAATAGCAGACTTAAATCTCTACACAGTGCCTGACACTCCTCAGGATGTAAGGGATCAAAGAGAAGCAACTGCTCGAAGCGCAGTTGAAATAATCAAGGGCCTTTCGATGGAATGTAAGAAATTTACTGATCGCAATGCCCATATGTATGAGCAACTCACTGAGAATTCAGAATTGAAGACACTTGAGTCACAGCTCCAAGAGGTAAAGTATCAAGCATAAAAAATATAGGTGCAGTTGAAATCCCTGTCAATTGTTGAAAGGATGAAGCGATCCCAAGAGCGATGCACTACCCAACAGCAGGTCCACACCATTTAGAGAAAATTCATGGAAGTGACTCAGAGGTTCCAACCTGTACAGGATGAGGATTACCAACTGTTCACATAGATTGAAGGCCAATGAGAAGAACTAGAGCAAGTCATCACTGCATCAGGACAACGTCTAGAGGGACCTGTCAACAAAGTTGTTATCGAAGAGTTCATTGAACAAATGGTCATTGCAAAACAACATGTCGAAGCATCTCAAGACAAACTCAATGATTTTGAAACTGAGCTACCAAGATTAGAGTGACTCAGGATGATTCACAGGTGAGTGTTGGGGGCCTGTTGGCTCTTGACCAATTTTTGAGGATCCTTGGTCAGGTTTGACCTATTTTGGGACTTTGACAAGTTGTCGAAGGAAGAGCGCAAGACAAAGTAGATATCACAGTATCTCATCCCCTTTTAGGGCCCTTTTTGTGATTCAGGATTATGTAACAGGTATGGGAATGTCTAACCATGGGTTTACCCATGTTTAGGCCCGTTTTGTAATGTATAAATAAGTAGCTAGGTGATGTAAGAAGAGGCCAGTGTGCTAAGTGATGAAGTTCGATCTATGTGATCGAAAGTGCAAAGTGTTGAGTGGAGATTTCTTTTGTGCATTCTGTATGAGGCTTTCCAAGTTCAGTGCAAGCGAGTGTAAGAGATTAAGAAGAGGCTTAGTGCTGTAACCTAGCCCGGGGAAGGAGGATCTAGTGAGGTGCACAGATATCCTATGCTCTGCGGAGTAGGGATCTTGTGGCTCTGTGCATGTAAGTGATCAAAGAAGCTAATAAAGAAGATGAAGAGTTGGTGGATGTAGACCCAGGGTGGCGGTGAACCACGTACATGTTGTGTTTCTCTGCTTTGTGCGATGTGTTGATGTGTTTATATGTTAACTTTGTTAGTGCTTGAATATATATGAATGGTAGATAGATATGTTAATGTTGTGTGCTTAATAGTATGGATGAATACTATATATGGTCTATGTGGATGTGCTTAGTGCTTGAATATAGTATATGTGGTTAAATACTGCAATGCTCTGTAATTAGGGTTTAACTGTGCTATAAACTAAGACTGGATATTGATGAACTATAATTGCTAAGTGTTGTGTTAAGGTGTTTCAGTCACAGATCTGTTTCCCAGCTAGGGTTGAAGACACTAGAGTCCTGCAACCACCCTTGCCTCTACCTCGGGTGAGATTGCATTTTCTTCACATGTGTTGTCGAAAGGGCTGATGGTTAGGGTTTTGTTGGTGTGTTGTTGTATCATTGAACCCTAGTTCTGCCCCTGTGCCAACAGTTTGAAATCCCAAACCTCAGTCCAAGGAAACCAAGTCAGCATATATGTACGCTAAAGTTGTCAATTCTATTAAAACAAAATTGAATTCAAAAGAATGTGCATGCACTTTACACATGCACACACATTATGAAATCACATGTGTGTTCCTAAAATGAACGCTCATTATTAGGAAGAAGAATGCATGTGTGTTCCCGATGACAATAAATAAATGTAACATCCCTAGCCACCATGCTGGGATATACCACTTAAAAATTTCTCTTATCAACTCGGATACCAATTTGTAACAACCCCATTATCAGGGACTCAATAAAATGCTCTGGTAATGTTCCCATCCCTGAGCTGGAACATGCCCTGCAACATTTCAAATTATGATATCATTAAATTAAATAATAACTTTTTCATATGAACATAGTTAAGAAGAAATGTTAACAACATGCATGCTACCATAAAAATTCATATACAAAATTTAACAACAAATGATTCATGACAGAAAACCCATACTTGCACACACACAATAATTGAATTAAGCACATGGAACACATTTATCTCAGGAAAATAAAAATTAACTACATGAAAACCTTTCACATTCCTCCTAGCCTTAGACCACACTGCTCATAACTCTTAGAAGCGGGTCACCCACAACCTAGGGCTAAACTATAACAGGGAAAAGGGAGCACTAAGCCAGTCTAAGGACTGATAAGAAAAAAAAAAAATCCATCCAA
>JASDQU010682798.1:25005-38176 GCA_032191745.1 Picea mariana | reverse complement strand
ACATCTTGATGAGCCATAGTTGATGTGTAATTGATGCATGATTGGTACATACTTGGTACATGGTTGGAGACAATTGTTAGTATTATTGTTGGAACATGGTGTATGGATGATGTATCATATTTGTCTTGGTATATTATTAGAAGCAAATATTGATCTTGGTGATGATTCTGATTTGTTGTGATGCACATTGTCGAGAGTTGTCTTGGTGAGTAGATCTAATTTGTTTGATAAGATTGATGAGACATGTTGTTGTGATAGGTTGTTTGGACAGGTTGTTGTGATAGGTTATTTCTACAGGTTTTTGCATGGTTGATGCACTTGTTTATGGTACAGGTTGAGGTACAGTTTGGTGAATGGTTGATGCACTTGTTTATGGTACAGGTTGTTACAGATTGTTTGGTCCAAGTTGATTGGTATAGGTTTACAAAAACATATCTCACAATGACAGTGTGACAGGGGTTCCATCATTCTACTTATATTTCATGGTGGTTAGACGGGGAAAGGATAGGTGGTTGTAGCCACCTTCGGGTTGTAGCCAGATAGCATAGGGGCTTGTAGACTCCTTCTGGTTATAGCCAGAGAATTGGGGAGTTGGAGCTTCCCTCAGGTTGTAGCATGAGAAACTAGGGGGTTGGATCCTCCTTCCAGTTGTAGCTGGACAATTGAAAGTTGATGCTTCCTTGAATGTAATTATTGACATATAAGAAAAGCATTTTGTGGTTTTCTCCCGCATTGGGTTTCCACGTAAATATTGGTGTATTGTGCATTTTGTGGATGTGTTTGTTATTTTTTATTATGCAGTGATGAATGTTAATGCTTATAATACAATAAGATATTGATGATGAAAAAATGCATTTTTGATTATTTGGGTTGGTTTTCATTGATGTCAACCGTTGAAGAATGTTTGGTAGCCAATTCTGTTAGCACAAAGGTTTGGGTAATGGAACCAAATTTGTTTGATGGATAATTATCTGAGTTTTGATATATTTTTAGGTAATACCATTCCCTATGGATAATACATGTCATGTCATTTCCGGTGGTATGTGGAACGTCACATAACTCCTCACGATTAGAGAGTTATGGCCATGTGAAGTTAGAGAACCCTTGTGAGTCATCTAGAAGCCCCAAAAGATGAAAGTAGTCAAAGTGGTTTAAAATATTTTATAAGGTAAATAGTAAATTGAAGTGATGAGTGTACTATAATTCAAAGTGAATACAAAATAAATTATTTAAATAATAAATTTAATGGAGAAATTACTAAGTGGACAAGTAGTTAGAAGTGGGTTATCCCTAAAATAACGAAATTGGTTTAAGATGGTTAGAAGGTAACCCATTTTAAGTAAAGTGAAGTGGTGAGTGTAATATAATTCAAATTGGACACAAAATATATTATTTAAATAATAAATTTAATGGAGAAATTACTAAGTGGACAAGTGGTTAGAAGTGGGCTAACACTAAAATAAGGAAAGTGGGTTAAGATGGTTAAAAGGTAACCCCTTGAGGAAGCTACATTATATTATAAATAAGAGGCAAGGCTATCTCATTTTAATAACACTTGATCATATTGAATATCTACAAGTGACTGATGTAACCAAAGGATATCTAAGCCAAATTTCATAGGGAAGGCGAAGTAAACACGGATGAAATTCAAGGGAGGATAAATTCTTTTGATGATGTTTTCTAAGGTATATTATTTACAGGTCAACTCAATGAATGTTATTTTATAGAATGATTCAGACCATGAAATTGGGAGGCCATTAAGGAAGCACATCCAATTAGTTCTGATAAACGTTTCATCTTGTGGGTCGTTGTATTTTTGGAGTTACACTCTGTGGAAAATAGGGTTTGTGGCTAGTCCTGGAACTAGTCTAAAAAATGTGTTTCAGTTAAAAATGCCATAACTTGTTCATAGCAGATCCAAATTCAGTAAGACCAAAAGTATTTGTTAGAGTATAGTCTGTAGTATGTTTTGTACCATTTTCATATCTATAAAACAAATATTATGTGAGGGGCATTCTCTACAAGTTCGATCTCTAGAGTAAGCCAAAATTCAACAAGGTATGCAATTTTTTCTATAACTCCTTTTCTGAGAGGTTCCAAGTAGTGAAATCTGGAGGAATTGTATAAAAGACACTGAAGAACATTTTGTACCATTTTCAAATCTGTATTTATTATAGGTACATAATTATGATTATTGCAAGTTAGGGTCATTGACTAATCAAAAATTAGTCATGTGAAACTAAAGTAAAGTTTGATAAAATGCTAGTCTCTTATTGTTAAAGTTAAGTAAGGTTTTCAGGTATGTGACCATATACACTAGGTCTATTACAGGGTTAAAATTCATATTTGTATGATGAAATTGATGCAGGATTTTCTTTGAGCTATGTTACAGATAGAGGTTGTGTAACACTGAGGTTGTGGCACATGGTTTGATGTAATGGTTTATGGCATTTGGTTATGGATAGTGTGATGTATTTCTAGAGAACTTTTGATGGTTATATTGGTATATGTATTTGTTATATGGTTGAGGTACATGTTGGGTACATGGTTGAGAAAAGTAGCTGATGAGTTGGCACATACATGAGGTGTATTGTTGATGATGTTGTTACATCTTGATGAGTCATAGTTTATGTGTATTTTATGCATGATTGGTACATATTTGGTGCATGGTTTATGCACTCATTGATGGTATGGGTTTAGATATAGGTTGGTGCATGATTGATGCACTTTTTTATGGTACAAGCTGATTATAGGTTGAGGTACAGGTTGGTGCATGGTTGATGCACTTTCTTATGGAACAAGTTGATTGCCAGTTTATTGGTATAGGTTTACAACATTATATATCATAGTGATAGTGTGACAATGGTTCCATCATTCTAATTATACGTCAGGGTGGTTGGATGGGGCAAAGAAAAGTGGTTGTAGCCACCTTCCGGTTGTATCCGAAGAACATAGGGGGTTGTGGCCTCCTTCAGAGCCAAGATGATCGAAGATGAATCAATCAAACACAATGTTTTAACATTCAAGAATTTAGTCATTCAAATGTAGAGTTAAACACTCAAGGATTAAAAATTCAACGCAGAGTTTAAAAACTCATAAGGAGGGCTCAAGATTAGAGATTGATCATTCACGTGCAGAGATTTACCATTTAATAAAATGCAATGATCAGAGATCAATCATAAGAGAAAAACTCAGAGATAAGTAAGGGATAGATGGTTGGGCGAAATTGATCCCTCATTTATTATCCATGCACATGAAAGCAAGGAATTTGAATCTATAATTATTTAAACACTGTAGTGAGGACCATCGATTCAGCCCCTAGTTGACTACTCAGGCACGGACTAATAACTTAAAGGATAACGAGATTACATTGCTAATTGAATTCTCAAGGAAATATCATGGCATGTAATCATCATCTGAGTACTGTAAAATAAACATGTGTAAATTAAATTTCATTGCATGTAACAACTTTAACAAGAGTACCTTAGCCAAATGTGAATGCTCCGAAGTCGATGTCTCTCTTGCGCTCCATCTAGCTCCCATTTGTCGACCGATTGGACCTCACCAATAGCTCCCAACCAACGTTAGGGGTACTCTTTTTCCCCATGATCCCCCCGAGCCGCAAAGGGGTGATGCAAAAAATACCAGAGAATTCTAACACCCATCTTTCCTCACAAGGTCGAGCTAACACTCGTTACCCGAGCTGGGTATCTCAACTCCCACAAGTGAAAGTTCAGTCAAGATAAAATTTCAGCAATGTAACGTTATGCAAAACGATGAGATCCATACTCCTCCTCCTTCATCTCTTTTATAGATTTTTCAAGTAATTAGTTTCCCAAATTCACATTAAATTCATTTTTCCTTTATTTAATTTCGAAAAACCTCTACCGTAGACATGTTGCCCGATCGCCTAGTTGCACCAGAAAATCAATTTTATTAATTAATTAAATGTTCCTAATTCCCTCATCCACCTAAGAACATTCCTAAAAATGCTCCTCGGTGTCCCAAAATTCCCTTACACTTATTAAATGACTTATGCTTTACTTAATTCCTATTTGAGTTCATAATTAGAAAGTTCCAAAGGCAGGATTCCTTACTAAGTTAGACATTCAACTTTTTCTTTACGTTTCCCCTTTTCTTTAAGTTTCCATTTTTCTTTAGTTTCCTATTTCTCTTAAGTTTCCCCCTTTTTCCTTTTTAACTAAAAAAATCAATTTAGCAAGTGTAGATAAAACAACCATTTACCCTTTTTCTTTTTTAACTAAAAATTAATTTAGCAAGTGTAGATAAAAACAACCATTTACCCTCTTTTCTTTTTAACTAAAAATTCAATTAGAAAATGTAGATAAAAACAACCATTACCCTTTTTTAAAAATTTAATCCTCCATTATAATTTTAAATTTAATAAATAAGTTTGAATTTCTTCCCCCCCTTCTTGTTACATGTTCATTTATTATTATTTTTTTACCACATGTTCTACTTAGACCTAGGTTTTAATTTCACTTGGTTAGACGACATTTTTATTAGGAATTTTTTTTTTAAACCTTACTTATCACATCATTCATTTTAAGGATGACTAGGTATATTCACTTACAAGTTAAAATTGTGACGTTCCCTTCAGGACGCACTATGTTCTCCAAGGGTTCCACTCACCTCTTTATATTTTCCTTGCACGACATGCCCTTCAAGATGCACTATGTGCTCCAAGGGTGCCACTTGCCTCTTGACTGAATTTGGTAGATGTCAAACCCTTGTAGTCAATACTACACCAAGTGATCTTTTGCAGACTAAGGGCCTCTAAGAAATAATCCCCCTACCTTATTGTGCGCCCCTTAGAATCATCATGAGCGACTTTCACACTCTTCCCTCACGACATCGTGGGTCTTCTTGAACTAGGTCATCGTTAACCTACAGTTCAAGCCACGGTGGGAGTGCTAGTAGGTTGCGATAGGGTTTCTTCCACACCTCTCCCTAAATCTCTAGTTGTGGTGCATGACCCCTCTACTCCACATGTGAGTCTAGTCGACAAGCTATCATCAGCGTGCATCCATAAACGAATCATGTCAACAATAATAGTCAATCATCATAACATCTAATGTAACTATGTTATGTACATATGTCACATCAACAACATTCAAATCCAACAATACACTCCTTGACTCGATCCGGCGTCCAATGGGTTTGATTGATGCCTGTGCATCCTCGAGGTCCAAAGTCCTGCACACTCAAGAGAACCCAGTCAATAGCACCTATCTATGTAAATACAACCAATAACATATCAGCATATCCATAATATCTCATAATCATAATCAAAATGACCAATAGATATAATAACCCATATCACTTGCAAGAAAGTGTCCTCGAAGAATAGGTTCACTCAGTTCTCGCAAGAGTGGTATGTTACATCTTAATGAGTGTAGAAAAATCTAGGATCAAAACTTGTAAAAAAGCATGGCGTCTCTATAACATGTCAAGAAATTAGGAACACGAAACAAAATGAAATATTAGGAAACCTTTATAGATGGTAAAGGTTGGATTTACCGATGGATAGATTGACCTGAAATCCCATAAAATGGGTTTAGCATTCTCTTTATGACTTTTGGACAACATTCCCCTATACAAGAAGAAAAGAGTTTATAATTATTAATGAAGAGATTTGTTGAAGCTGTCAACTAATCCAAAAGAAAATAAGTCATAAAATATCCAAATAGTTACTTACCATGTGATGACTCACTGAGCATAAGCCATGGAGATATGATAAATTTTCCAAGCTTCATATCCATTGACTACTTGTGGAATCCGATAACTTCATCTATATTGTGGCATGGAAAAGAGGTAGGGTTAAAACGAAAGCACAACACAGAGATGAGTGATAAATAAATCGTAAATTTAGTTACAAATGTTATCTTTGAAGAGGGAAAACTAACCTGAGAAATAATCAACCATTTATTTATACACCTTTTGTTTAGGAATGGAGTCAAGAGATGCAATGTGTAAAGAACGAAAGTGGATCTGAGATCAAGTCTTTCTTCGAAAGCGAGCTTGTGAGAATTAAGGGAGGGTATACATACAAAACCTTAATGAGTTAATGAAAAGTACAAGTGTGGCTGAGAATTTAGTTTGTAGTAATGGCGCCCAACAAGTGAATCTAGAAATGTAGATAGCATAACACTTGGATTCAATCATATATGTACAAAAATATGTTGTTGGAATACTTATGTTGCATATAAAACAAGATAATGGCTACATGACTACGACATACAACAATATAAGGCTGTGTATTATGTTTTTAACTAGACACAAAACCAATCAAGCATAATACGTATACAATTAACCTACCATGGAGATACCATGTAGATTGTGTGCGGGGTGTGAGTTTTAATCCACGCCATTCCACTCTTAAATATAGTTGTTTCATACACTACATGTTATTTCGTGGAACATCAATCTAGGATCATATCGACGTAAATTATATTTGTGATGATCTTATTTAATTATACAAGTATCATAGATAAATGAAATTGATATCATAGAATAGAAAGAGTTGTTATTAGAGTAAGGATAAAATATAATAATACTATAAATATATATGTATGTATACATTTATGAATAGATATTTAAACTAGATATAAGAGTTATGGAATTTGTAAACACAAACTAATGTCTGGAATAAGACATGGAATCCAAGGATTTGTGGGAAAATCCACGAGATAACGAATAGATAAACAAATAGAAGAAGTTTTTTCTACATAATCAATACTAACAATGAAATCAATGTAAAAGATAATTAAGTGAATATATCCTTGGTTTGATGCATCAAACAATTTATTTTACCATTTGAACATTGTATCTATTGAATCATTCAATATTCTAGAAGAATGATGACCGATGATGGAAAAAGAATCGAAGTTGTATAAAACAATTCTTGAACCTTCTACGTGTCATGGGTAAAAAAACTTGAAATTATTAATTAGTAGTACAACTTCATTAGATTTCATCTAACAAAATTAACAATAGTTATAAATATATAATCCTTAATATGAAAATAGTCATTATTCTTAAAAAAAAATGTGTTTGGTGATGTTACAACTGGTATGATAGTATGATTTAAATATTATGTCCATGTGAACTCAAAATGAATAGACATAGTGGTGCTTATGAATATATTGGAATACTCAACTCTTGAAGATTTATTAAAAATAAAATATTAATGTTAAGTATGTGTTCAACTTATTAGAAACAAAAATAGGACATTATGGTTAAATAAACAAAAAAAAAAGCACCAAGTGGACAAGAGATGTATGTAGAATTGAATCATGAGAAACCTCACGATAACTCAATAGGGTTGCTTGAAACTATGAGAAGCATAAACGAAGAATTGCAGAGTATTAAAGTAGATGAAAAAAAGTTGTTGAAGTCTAGTATGGAACAATAGGAATTAAATGAGATCCTACTTAAGAACATGACAAAGATGAAACATAACAAGAATGTAGGACAAACCTCCAACAACACTAAGAAATAAGTATCTAATGAAGAATCTCATAAACGAAAGGAACATCTAGTATTTAGTGATAAAATGGAATTAATCATTGAATAATGTAGTGAAGATAATATTGGAAACAACACTTCACAAAATAAAACAAATAAAACCAAGAAATGAAAGTGGCATAGTAATGAATTATCTGGAAAATTTAAAAAAATAATACCTCACAGTTTTGATGGTGAGTCCAAAGAAGGAGAGTAATATTGGCTTCTGATCATGGGAAAGTATTTCCATATTTATAACTATCCAAGAAACTTAAGGGATAGAATGGTTGCGTATCAATTGAATGGTAAATATGTCATTTGGTGGGAAGAGACAAAAACAATGAATAAAGGTAGAAGCATGGAACTAACATGGAGAATATTCAAAAAATACTTCAAACATAAATATTCAATGAAAATATATTTTGATGAAAAAGATAAGTAATTTCATGACGTTAAGCTAGGAAAAATGACGATAGAAGATTTTGTTACCAAATTTTTCAACCTGATGATATATGTACCTTATCTTAGAGAGAAAAAGGCAAAGGTACAATGATTTGTGAGCTTCCTCCCTAAATCCTATAAGGATAAAATTGAATTCCTTAATCCTATAACAATGGATGAACTAATAAGAAATTCTAATTTGTGTTACACTAAGTTTCAACAGAGGTCTGAAAATACAAAAACATGGTAGAATAGGAACAAGGAAAACAATTTTGACCCAAGAAAGAAATAGTTTAGGCATCCATGTCATCCATCACACAGTGCATGAGTTAGACAAAACATGTTTAGTGGTGAACAACAAAGTGTATTGGTTCACAAAAATATCTGGTTGATAGCTTCACTGAGAAAAGAAGTTAGACCACCACTACAGTGTTGGGGTTGAAAAAAACATCGTATGTATAAAGATTTTCATTTAAATAAGAACATAAATTTAACAATGCATAACATTCAAGAAGCCACGACAAGTAAATGACATGGCACAATGTACTCATAAGATTAATGCGACCTTGGAGAATCGACTGACTGATCATCAATCTTGCATGGTATAAATTGAAGGTAATATCAATAAAAAAATTGTATCTATTTTAATTGGTCCTGGTCCAAGTTTAAGTTATGTTTCCCCTACTATAGTATAAGACTGTAAATTGAATAGAATTAAACACCAGAAATATTTGTTAGTATAGTTAGCTACTCGAATGAAAGAAAAGTTTGTAGAGGTGGTCAAGGAATACATAGTATTTATGGATGCGATGGAAACTAAAATAGACTTAAATGTATTACCATTGGCATACTATGATTTACTCATAGGCATGGATTGGCTTGAAAAACATGTGGCTGTTGTAACTTTTCAAAACAAAACTTTTGACTATTGTAAGGAATATTTTTTTTTGTATAGGTGAAACCAAATGAAAGGAAGAGTTGTGAAATATATGATGTGCATATAAATGAAAACAAAGACAAAGGGGTTAAAAATTTGTTGATTGATGATCCTATATTGCACATTTTTCAGGATGTATTTCCAGAAGAAATTCTAAAACCACCCCCTAGAAGGGATATATACTTTACAATAGATTTAGTGCCCGGGTATACACTGATATCTAAAGAACCCTACATAATGAGTGTTCATGAGCTCACTGAATTAAAAATGCAGCTTCAACAATTAATGGATAAACAAAACATTAGACCAAGTGTGTGTCCATGGGAAACATGAGTCATGTTTGTTAAGAAGAAGGAGAAAATTTTAGATTGAGTATTGATTACATGAAACTAAATAAAATAACCATCAATAATAAGTATCCCTTACCCCGTATTGATGACTTATTTGACCAATCTGGAGAGACTAAAATATTTTCAAATATAGACCAACGGTCATAGTACCATCAAGTTAGGATTAAAGATGAAGACATCCATAACACTAATTTTAGAACCGGGTATGAAAACTATGAGTTTGTAGTGGTACCCTTTGGTATAACTAATTCATCTACAACATTTATGTGTCTAATGAATAGTGTGTTAAGGAAGTATTTGGATAAGTTATTTATTATGTTCATAGATGAAATATTAATCTATTTCAATACCAAAGAATAACATGAAGAACACTTAATATTGGTTATGCAAACATTAAGAGAACATCAATTGTATGCAAAATTCATTAAATGTGAGTTTTATCAGGAAAAATTGTAGTATTTAGGACATGTGATTTCAAGAGAAGGGATCTGTGTTGAACCTGAAAAATTCAAACCCATTGTAGAATACCCAGTACCAAAGGATGTTTCTGATGTATGATCCTTTATGGGTATTACCATATACTATCGTATATTTATTCAAGGTTTTTCAAATTTTTCTTATCCAATAACCTCCTTATAGAAAAAGGGAACCAAATTCAAATGGGATAAAAAATGCCAAGAAAGTTTCGAAAAATTAAAGTAGTTGTTAACCACCACACCTATTTTAAATTTAGTAGATCCACACAAAGACTTTGTAGTAAGTATAGATGCTTCAAAGGAAGGAATATGAGGAATAATAATGCAGGATGGGTATGTAACTGCTTATGAGTCAAGAAAATTATAACCCCATGAAATGAACTATGCACCTCATGATATAGAATTTACTATTATTATAGATACTCTAAAAATAAAGAAAAATTATATGTTAAGGGATAAGTTTTTAATGAAAACAGACAACGTTAGTCTAGAACTCTTTTTCGATCAAAATCACTTAAACGCTAGACCAGATAGATGCTTGGATTTCCTATGCGAGATTTATTTTGAAATATAACATATTAAAGGAAATGAGAATAAATTTGCAGATGCGCTCAGTAGGAAACTAAATGCAATTTTCGGTAGCAATGTGCAATCTGATTTAAAGAAAAAAAATGTGACAATAGCAGAAAAATATGAGGAATAAAGGAAAGTTCTTGAAAAATGTCAAAATAAATAGATAACTAAGGAACAATCAAAGTTTAGTTTCACCCAGGAGGATTTAGTCTTGTATAAGAACATAATTTATGTACCAAAGAATACAAAACATAAAAATTTAATATGGGCAGAAGTACACAAGAAACCATATTCATGTCATCCCAGTTATCAAAAGATAATAACATATTTAAAGAATAAATATTTTTGTCCTGGAATGAAAACATAAGTGGTTGAATATCTTGCTATGTGTCTATACTGCAAACCAATTAAGACTTAGGATCATCACCCAAATGGATTATTGTAGCCCATACCCATTCTATAATAGAAATGGGAGGTAATCAGTATGGATTTCATCACTTGATTACTTGTAACTAAGAAACATAATGATTCTATAATGGTTGTAATACAAAAACTTACAAAAGAAACACACTTTATTCCAGTAAAATCTACTCACAAGGGTATCAATAGTGCAGAGATTTTTAGGATGCATGGTCTACCTAAAACAATCATTTATAAAAGAGACACAAAGTTCACTTTCAAGTTCTTGAAGATCTTGTTCAATGGTTTGGATACATAACTAAGTTTTAGTACCACTTACCATCCTTAGACTGAAGGTCATACTGAAATGCATAACCGTATTGTTTAGGATATGTTGTGAATGTATGTTATGGATTGTCCAACAAAGTGGGATGATTATCTGCATCTAGTTGAATTCACTTACAATAATGGTTATCACTCATATTTAAAAATGAGTCATTTTGAAGTGTAATATGTTAGAAGGTGTCCAACACTTGTGAGTTGGGACAATCCAGTGGACAAGATCATTTTAGGACCCGACATGTTAAAGGAAATGGAAATGATAATTCAGAAAGAAAAACAAAACTTGAAAACCATACCGGACAATAAGAAAAGTTATGTAGATTTCCAAAGGTCACATAGAAAGTTTAATAATGCAAATCATGTTTACCTAAAATTAAAAACCCATAAATAATTCTTGCAAGCTTGGAAAAAATTATAAGTTTTCACCACGATATTTTCAGCCTTTGAAGTGCTTTCCAAAGTAGGACCAATATCCTATCATCTTGCACTACCAACCAATATGAAAGTACACAATGTATTTCATGTTTCATTACTAAATAAATATGTTCATCACATAACTCATATTGTTAATTGGAATGTGATCCCGATGGAACCAGAACGAGAGTTCTAGGTGGAACTACTATGCATTCTCAATAGGAAGGAAACTTTATTGTGGAACAGAGACATCGACTAGGTTAAAGTGCAGTGGAGGAACTTTATTCTTGAGGAGGCAAATCGGGAAATGGAGGAGCTTGTGAGGAAACATTATTCATTTATACTCCATAAACGATATGTTCATATCGAACACTGAGGATGGTTTTCAGTTTAAGGGGGGGAGGATATAATATCCCTCCATCTTAAATATTTGAATAATTTTTAACAATTGTGATTTGGATTATTATGTTGCGAAAAGACTTAAGTCATCATAAAAATTGGATGATGAAAAATACTTGTGTAAATATTATTTTAATTCTATTTTATTTTACTAGAAATTTTTTTATGAGAGAATCCATCTATGAAAAGAGTAATTCTTTATTCCATGGGAAAGTGAAAAAAGGATAAAACCAATAGGGTAAATGGTGTCCATGAGGACAAGTGTAAACCTATTCCAAAATATGTGGGAGGTGAGGGAACAAGCTAGCAATAATTTAGGCCAATACTCCCTGAAGTTAGGGATGAGGCTAACTTGAAAAACAAAGACCTAGGAAATCTATTCTCATCCTAGAAAGAGGAAGAGAAGAGACAAGTATGGTGTATGTAGGATGTTTCTAAGTACTTGTTTTAGAATTAAAACTTGAGGACTCTGAGAAAGAATCAAGTTTTGATATTTACCTCAAAAAGGTTATTGACATTTTCAGTTTCCTATGGAATAAATAATTAGGCTCGGGGGTGATAGGAGCAGGTACTGCTTAGTTGATCTGGTCTATCTTTGGGAGGAGATGGACTCTGTCCTTAGTTTGTCCCCGATATCTCTTTTTGGTTCATATATTTTTTCATATATTTCATTTATGGTTATTATCAATTGTTGATAGTTACAGTCATAAATGATTACGGAAATTTATTTTTAGATAGATAGAAGAGTCTTGCTAATAGTTACAATCATAAATGATTATCGACATTTTTTTTTAAGTAAATAGAATAGGATTCTAAAAAAAAATTCTTAATAACTATTATGTATTTTATGTATTAATTGGAGAGAAAATATTCTTATTATTAATATTTATTGTTATTGAAGAGAATGGTGAAATAGAAATGAGAGAAAAAGATATCAGTTGAAATATTTATATATATATATATATATATATATATATATATAAAGAAGACAAGTGTTTCAAATATAGATTATTTTTGTAGAAAGAATAAAAATAGAAGGTTTTCAAATATTTCTATTCAAATAGAACAAATATTGTTTATTCAAATTTTGTAGAAAACATGAGTGAAAAGTTCATTTCTTGAATATAAACATATATAAACATATTCTGTAACAAATGCTTACTAGTAAATACAAAATTATTTCATAGTGATATCTATATTTCCTAGTGATAGAAATCATAATCAAAGAAATTATGAAAAGAATACCTTATTAGGGTTTTATTTTATTTAATCTAAAACTCTTTGAAAAGAGAAATACAAATAGACAAAAATAT
>JASDQU010682798.1:7187-21915 GCA_032191745.1 Picea mariana | reverse complement strand
TTTTTTAATAATAATGATTGTTGTCATATTAAGGATTATATATTTATTGCTATTGTTTCTTTTGTTAGATGAAATATAACAAACTTATACTATGCATCAATAATGTCAATTCCTTTTACCCATGATATGTAGAAGGTTTAAGAAGTTATTTACCCAAATTCAACTATTTCTTTATCATCATTCATCATTTTGGTAGCGTATTGAATGATTCAATAGATACAAGGTTCAATTGGTAAAAAAATGTGTTTGTTGCATCAAACCAAGCATAGATTCGGTTAATTATCTTGTACATTGTTGTGATTGTTAGTATTGATTATATAGAACAAACTTCTTGTATTTTTCTATCTGTTTGTTATCTCGTGGCGTTTCCCACGAATCCTTGGATTCCATATCTTATTCCACACATTAGTTTGTGTTTACAAATTTTATAATTCTTATATCTACTTTAAATATTTTTTCATAAATGTATGTATATATATATATATATAATATTAGTATATTTTATCCTTATGCTAATCTTAAATCTCTATGTTGTATCATACCAATGTTATTTATCTATGATACTTGTATAATTAAATAATATCATCACAAATATAATTTGCGTCGATACAATCATTGATCGATCTGCCACCACATGGCCTTTAATGTATGAGACAACTATATTTAAGAGTCGAATGTTGGGGATTAAAACTCACACCCCTCACACAGTCTACGTGTTATCTTCGTGGTAGGTTCATGGTATACATATCATCCTTGATTGGTCCCGTGTCTACTTAAAAACATACTACGCAACCTTTTCTGGTTATATCATGTAGCCATGTAACCATTAGCTTCTTTTATATAAAACATAAGTATTCCAAAAACACATTTTTCTATATATATTATTTAATGCAAATACCATGTTATCTCCAGTTCACGATTCACTTGTTTGGCCGCATTACTACCAACTAAAGTCTCACCCACGCTTTTATGTTTCATTAACTCGTCAATATTTTGTATGTTTACCCTACGTTCATTCTCCCAAGCTCACTTTGGAAGCAAGCATTGAGATCAGCTTCACATTCACTATTTACATATTTCATATCTTGACTCCATTCTTGAACACAATGTGTATAGATAAAGGGCTGAGTATTTCTCGTCTTTTTTCCCTCTTCAAAGATAACATTTGTAACTACATTTATGATTTATTTATCTCTCATCTATGTCTTGTGTTTTTTTAATAAACCTACCTCTTTTCCATGCCACATTAGAGATGGAGTTATCAGATTCCACAAGTAGTCAACGTACATTAAGCTTGGAAACTTTATCATATCTATATGGCTTCTCCTCGCTATGCCATCACATGGTGATTAACTATTTGGATATTTTAGGATTTATTTTCTTTTGGATTAGTTCATTGCTTCAACAAATGTATGTGTTAATAATTATAAACTCTTTGCTTCTTGTAGAGGGGAACACTGTCCAAAAGTCCCAAAAGAGAATGAGAAAACCCTTTTATGGGATTTGGGATCAATCTAACCATCGGTAAAGCCAACCTTTACCATATATAAAGGTTTCCTTAGATTGTATTTTGTTTCACATGACTAATTCGTTGGCGTTTTGGAGAGACATCATGCTTGTTTACAATTTTCGATCGTAGATATTGCTACACTCATTAAGTCATATGTTGACAAGGGAGGAAGGAAGAAAAATATTCTCGGTAGGTTATAGAATATGTTTATATAATATTCTCGGTAGCCCATATGTTATAGAATATGTTTATATATATTTATATTCAAGAAATGAACTTTTCACTCATGTTTTCTATAAAATTTAAATAAACAATATTTGTTCTATTTGAATAGAAATATTTAAAAACTTTTTATTTTTATTTTTTCTACAAAAATAATGTATATTTAAAACACTTGTCTTCTTATATATATATATATATAAATAAATATTTCAACTAGTATGTTTCTGGTTTTGTCTCATTTCTATTTCACCATTCTCTTCAATAACAATAAGTATTAATAATAAGAATATTGTTGAGAACTTATCTTCAATTAATAAATAAACTATATAATATTTATTAAGAGTTTTTTATTCATAATACTATTCTATTTATTTAAGAAGAAATATTAATAATCATTTAGGATTGTAACGAATAGCAAGACTATTCTATTTATCTAAAAATAAATTTCAGTAATCATTTTTGACTGTAGCTATCAACAATTATCAGAAATGAAATATAGGAAAAAATATATGAATCAAAAAGAGATATTGGGGACAAACTAACGAGAGAGTCCATCTCCTACCAATGATAAACCAGATCGACTAATTAGTACTTGCTCCTATCACCCCCGAGGTAAATATCAAAACTTGATTCTTTATCAGAGCCCTCGAGTTTTAATTCTAGAACAAGTACTTAGAAACATCCTACATACACCATACTTGTCTCTTCCCTCCTCTTTCCAGGATGAGAATAGATTTACTAGGTATTTGTTTTTCAGGTTAGCTTCATCCCTAACTTCAGGGAGTATTGGCCTAAATTATTGCTAGCTTGTTCCCTCACCTCTCACATAGTTTGGAGTAGGTTTACAAGTGTCCTCATGGAAAACATTTACCCTGTTGGTTTTATCCGTTTTTTCACTTTCCCATGGAATAAAGAATTACTCTTTTCATATATGGATTCTCTCATCAATTTTTTTCTAGTAAAATAAAATAGAATTAAAATAATATTTAAACAAGTATTTATCATCATCCAATGTTTATGATGAATTAAGTCTTTTCGCAACATAATAATCCAAATCACAATTGCTAAAAATTATTCAAATATTTAAGATGGAGGGATATTATATCCTTCCCCCCTTAAACTGAAAACTATCCTCGGTGTTCTATATGAACATATCAGTTATGGAGTATAAATGGATAATATTTCCTCACAGCCTCCTCCATTTCCCAATTGTCCTCCTCAAGAATAAATTTCCTCCATTGCACTTTAACCTGTCTCTGTTCTGCAATAAAGTTTCCTTCCTGTCAAGAATGAATAACAGTTCTACCTAGAACTCTCCTTCTAGTTCCATCTAGATCACATTCCAATTAACAATATGAGTTATATGATGAACATATTTATTTAGTAATGAAATATGAAATGCATTGTGTACATTCATATTGGCTGGTAGTGAAAGATGGTAGGATATTGGTCCTACTTTGGAAAGCACTTCAAAGGCCGAAAATATCGTGGTGACAACTTATACTTTTTTCCAAGATTGAAAGAATTATTTCTCGATTTTTAATTTTAGGTAAACATGATCTCCATTATTAAACTTTGTATGTGACCTTTGGAAACATGCATAAATTTTCTTATTACCCTGTGTGGTTTTCAAGTTTTGGTTTTCTTTATGAATTATAATTTCCATTTCCTTTAACATGTCGAGTCCTAAAATGATCTTGTCCACTGGATTGTCCCAACTCACAAGTGTTCGACACCTTCTAACATATTACACTTCAAAAGGACTCATTTTTAAATATGAGTGATAACCATTATTGTAAGTGAATTCAACTAGATGCAGATAATCCTCCCACTTTTTTGGGCAATCCATAGCATACATTTGCAACATATCCTAAATGATACAGTTATCCATTTCAGTATGATCGTCAATCTGAGGATGGTAAGTGGTACTAAAACTTAGTTGTGTATCCAAACCATTGAACAAGATCTTCAAGAACTTGAAAGTGAACTTTGTGTCCCTTTTATAAATGATTGTTTCAGTTAGACCATGCGTCCTAAAAATCTCTGCAATATTTATACCATTGTGAGTAGATTTTACTCGAATAAAGTGTGTTTCTTTTGTAAGTTTGTCTATTACAACCATTATAAAATCATTATGTTTCTTAGTTACAAGTAATCGAGTGATGAAATCCATACTGATTACTTCCCATTTGTATTATGGAATGGGTATGGGCTGCAATAATCCATTTGGGTGATGATCCTAAGTCTTAACAGGTTGGCAGTATAGACACCTAGCAAGATATTCAACCACTTATGTTTTCATTCTGGGACAAAAATATTTATTCTTTAAACATTTTATTATCTTTTGATAACTGGGATGACATGAATATGGTTTCTTATGTAATTCTCCCAATATTAAATTTTTAAGTTCTGTATTCTTTGGTACATAAATTATGTTCTTATACAAGACTAAATCCTCCTCGGTGAAACTAAACTTTGATTGTTATTTAGTTATCTATTCATTTTGACATTTTTCAACTACTTTCCTGTATTCCTCATATTTTTCTTCTATTGTCACAATTTTTTTGTTTTAAATCAGATTGTACACTGCTACTGGAAATTGCATTTAGTTTCCTACTGAGCGCATGTACAACTTTATTCTCCTTTCCTTTAATATGTTATATTTCAAAATAAATCTCAAATAGGAAATCCAATCATCTAGCTTGTCTAGCGTTTAAGTGATTTTAATCGAAAAAAGGTTCTAGACTAACATTGTCTGTTTTCAATAAAAACTTATCCCTTAACATATAATTTTTCTACATTTTTAGAGTATGTACAATAATAGTAAATTCTATATCATGAGGTTCATAGTTTATTTCATGGGGTTTTAATTTTCTTGAATCATAAGCAACTACATACCCATCTTGTATTATTATTCCCTGTATTCCTTCCTTTGAAGCATCTATACTTACTACGAAGTCTTTGTGTGGATCTACTAAATTTAAAATAGGTGTGGTGGTTAACAACTACTTTAATTTTTCGAAACTTTCCTAGAATTTTTCAGCCCATTTGAATTCGATTCCCTTTTTCTACAAGGAGGTTATCGGATAAGAAAATTTTGAAAACCCTTGAATAAATATATGATAATATATGGTAATACCCATAAAGGATCACACATCATAAACATACTTTGGTACTGGGTATTCTACAATGGGTTTGAATTTTTCAAGTTCAACAAAGATCTCTTCTCCTGAAATCACATGTCCTAAATACTACAATTTTTCCTGATAAAACTCACATTTAATGAATTTTGCATAGAATTGATGTTCTCTTAATGTCTGCATAAACAATAGTAGGTGTTCTTCATGTTATTCTATGGTATTGAAATATATTAATATTTCATATATGAATATAATAACAAACTTATCCAAATACTTCCTTAACACACTATTCATTAGACACATAAATGTCGTAGATCAATTAGTTATACCAAAGGGTACTACTACAAACTCATAGTTTCCATACCTGGTTCTAAAAGAAATGTTATGGTTGTCTTCATATTTAATCCTAACTTGATGGTAGCTTGACAGTAGGTCTATATTTGAAAATATTTTAGTCTCTCCAGATTGGTCAAATAAGTCATCAATACGGGGTAAGAGATACCTATTATTGATGGTCATTTTATTTAGTTTCATGTAATCAATACTCAATCTAAATTTTTCATCCTTGTTTTTAACAAACATGACTCATGTTTCCCATGGACACACACTTGGTCTAATTTTTTGTTTATCCATTAATTGTTGAAGCTAAATTTTTAATTCAGTGAGCTCAAGAACACTCATATATCGATGTATATCCTGGCACTAAATCTATTGTAAAGTCTATATCCCTTCTAGGGGGTAGTTTTAGAATTTCTTTTGGAAATACATCTTGAAAAATGTGCAATATAGGATCATCGATCAACAAATTTTTAACCCCTTTGTATTTGTTTTCATTTATATGCACAACATATATTTCACAACCCTTCCTTTCATTTCGTTTCAACTATACTAAAAAAATATTCCTTACAATAGTCAAAAGTTTTGTTTTGAAAAGTTACAATAGCCACATGTTTTTCAAGCCAATCCATGCCTATGAGTAAATCATAAGATGCCAATGGTAATACATTTAAGTCTATTTTAGTTTCCATCGCATCCATAACTACTATGTATTCCTTGACCAAATCTAGAAATTTTCCTTTCATTCGAGTAGCTAACTATACTAACCAATATTTCTAGTGTTTAATTCTATTCAATTTACAGTCTTATACTATAGTAGGGGAAACATAAATTAAACTTGCACCTGGATCAATTAAAATAGATACAATGTTTTTATTGATATTACCTTCAATTTATACCATGTAATATTGACGATCAGTCAGTCGATTCTCCAAGGTTGCATTAATCTTATGAGTACACTGTGCCATGTCATTACTTGTCGTGGCTTCTTGAATGTTATGCACTATTAAATTTCCATTCTCATTTAAATGACAATCTTTATACATACGAGGTTTTTTGCAACCCCAACACTGTAGTGGTGGTCTAATGTTTTTGTTCAGTTAATCTGTCGACCGAATATTTTTCTGAACCGATACACTTTGTTGTTCACTACTAAACACGTTTTGTCTAACTCATGCACTGTGTGACGGATGACATGAATGCCTAAACTATTCTTTCTTGGGTCAAAATTGTTTTCCTTGTTCCTATTCTACAATGTTTTTGTATTTTCAGACCTCTGCTGAAACTTAGTGTATCACAACTTAGAATTTCTTATTATTTCATCCATTGTTTTAGGATTAAGGACTTCAATTTTATCCTTATAAGATTTAGGTAGGAAGCTCATAAATCATTGTACCTTTTCCTTTACCTCTCTAAAATAAGGTACATATATCATCAGGTTTAAAATTTTGGTAACAAAATCTTCTATCGTCATTTTTCCTAGCTTAACGTCATGAAATTACTTATATTTTCCATCAAAATATATTTTCAGTGAATACTTATGTTTGAAGTATTTTTTGAATATTTTCCATGTTAGTTCCGTGATCCTACCTTTATTCATTGTTTTTGTCTCTTCCCACCAAATTGCATATTAACCATTCAATTGATACACAACCATTCTATCCCTTAAGTTTCTTGGATAGTAATAAATATGGAAATACTTTCCCATGTTCAAAAGCCAATACTATTCTCCTTATTTGGACTCACCGTCAAAACTGTGAGGTATTATTTTTTTTAATTCGCCAGATAATTCATTAATATGCCACTTCTGTTTCTTGGTTTTATTTGTCTTCTTTTGTAAAGTGTTGTTTCCAGTATTATCTTCACTACTTTATTCAATGATTAATTCCATTTTATCACTAAATACTAGATGTTCCTTTCGTTTATGAGATTCTTCATTAGATACTTATTTCTTAGTGTTGTTCGAGGTTTGTCCTACATTCTTGTTCTATTTTATCTTTGTCATGTTCTTAAGTAGGATCTCATTTAATTCCTATTGTTCCTTACTAGCTTTCAACAACTTTTTTTCATCTACTTTAATACTTTGCAATTCTTCCTTTATGCTTCTCATAGTTTCAAGCAACCCTATTGAGTTATCCCGAGGTTTCTCACTATTCAATTCTACATACATCTCTTGTCCACTTGGTGCTTTTTTTTTTGTTTCTTTAGCCATAATGTCCTATTTTTGTTTCTAATAAGTTGAACACATAACGCTAATATTTTATTTTAATAAATCTTCAATAGTTGAGTATTCCAATATATTCATAAGCAACACAATGTCTATTCATTTTGAGCCCACATGGTCATAATGTTTCAATCATGATCTCATACCATTTGTAACATCACCAAACACATTTGTTTTTAAGAATAATGACTATTTTCATATTAAGGATTATATATTTATAACTATTGTTGATTTTGTTAGATGAAATCTAACAAAGTTGTACTACTAATTAATAGTTTCAATTTTTTTTACCCATGACAAGTAGAAGGTTCAAGAATTGTTTTATACAGCTTGGATTATTTTTCCATCATCTATCATCATTCTTCTAGAATATTCATCATTCTTCTAGAATATTGAATGATTCAATAGATACAATGTTCAAATGGTAAAACAAATTGTTTGATGCATCAAACAAAGGATATATTCACTTAATTATCTTTTACATTGATTTCATTGTTAGTATCGATTATGTAGAAAAAAATTCTTCTATTTGTTTGTCTGTTCGTTATCTCATGGATTTTCCCACAAATCATTGGATTCCATGTCTTATTCCACACATTAGTTTGTGTTTATAAATTTCATAACTCTTATATCTAGTTTAAATATATATTCATAAATGTATACATATATATTTATAGTAGTATTATATTTTATCCTTACTCAAATAACAACTCTTTATGTTCTATCATATCAATTTAATTTATCTATGATACTTGTATAATTAAATAAGAATATCACAAATATAATTTCCGTCGATATGATCGTAGATTGATCTTCCACCAAATAACATTTAGTGTATGAAACGACTATATTTAAGAGTGGAATGGTGTGGATTAAAACTCACACCCCACACACAATCTACATGTTATCTCCATGGTAGGTTAATGGTATACGTATTATGATTGATTGGTTTCATGTCTAGTTAAAAACATAATACACAACCTCATATGGTTGTATGTCGTAGTCATGCAACCATTATCTTGTTTTATATGCAACATAAGTATTCCAACAACATATTTTTGTACATATATCATTGAATCCAAGTGTCATACTATCTACAATTATAAATTCACTTGTTTGGCGCCATTACTACAAACTAAATTCTCAACCACACTTATACATTTCATTAACTCATTAACGTTTTGTATGTATACCCTCCCTTAATTGTCACAAGCTCACTTTGGAAGAAAGACTTGATCTCAGCTCCACTTTCCTTCTTTACAGATTGCATCTCCTGACTCCATTCCTAAACACAAGGTGTATAAATAAATGGTTGATTATTTCTCAGGTTTGTTTTCCCTCTTCAAAGATAACATTTGTAACTAAATTTATGATTTATTTATCTCTCATTTTTCTGTTGTGTTTTCGTTTTAAACCTACCTCTTTTCCATGCCACAGTATAGATGAAGTTATCGGATTCCACAAGTAGTCAATGGATATGAAGCTTAGAAAATTTGTCATATCTCCATGGCTTATGCTCACTCAGTCGTCACATGGTAAGTAACTATTTGGATATTTTATGATTAATTTTCTTTTGGATTAGTTGACAACTTCAACAAATCTCTGCATTAATAATTATAAACTCTTTTCTTCTTGTATAGGGGAATGTTGTCCAAAAGTCATAAAAGAGAATGATAAACCCATTTTATGGGATTTCAAGTCAATCTATCCACTAGTAAATATAGCCTTTACCATCTATAATGGTTTCCTAACATTTCATTTTGTTTCTTGTGCCTAATCTGTTGACATGTTACAGAGACACCACACTTTTTTACAAGTTTTGATCGTAGATTTTTCTACACTCATTAAGTTGTAACATCCTACTCTTGCGAGCACTGAGTGAACCTATTCTTTGAGGACACTTTCTTGCAAGTGATCTGGGTTATTATATCTATTGGTCATTTGATTATGATTATGAGATATTATGGATATGATGATATGTTATTGGTTGTATTTACATAGACAGGTGCTATTGACTAGGTTCTCCTCAGTGTGCAGGACTTTGGATCTGAGGATGTAGAGGCATCAATGAAACCCCTTGGACTCTAGATTGAGTCAAGGAGTGGACTGTTGGGTTTGAATGTTGTTGATGTGACATCTATACATAACATAGTTACATTAGATGTTATGATGATTGAATATTATTGTTGACATGATTCGTTTATGGATGCCAGATGATGATATATTACTGACCAGACTCAGATGTGGAGTAGAGGGGTCACACACCACAACCAGAGACTTAGGGATAGGTGTGGAAACAACCCTGCCACAATCTACTAGAACTCCCACCGTGGCTCGAACTGTAGGTTAACGATGACCTAGTTCAAGAAGACCCACAACGTCATGAGGGAATACTATGACAGTTGCTCATGATGATTCTAAGGGGTTCATAATAAGTTAGGGGCCTTATTCCTTAGAGGCCCTGGTGGAGTATTGATTCCAAGGGTTTGATGTCCACCAAATTCAGTCAAGAGGCGAGTGACACCCTTGGAGCCCGTAGTGAGTCTTAAAGGGCACGTCGTGCAAGGAAAGCATAAAGAGGCGAGTGTAACCTTGGGAGGACCTAGTGAGTCCTGAATGAAATGTCGCGATTTTAACTTGTAAGTGAAAAAACCTAGTCAACCTTAAAATGAATGATGTGATAAGTAAGGTTTAAAAACAAATTTTCCTAATAAAAATGTCGTCCATCCTAGTGAAATTAAAACCTAGCTCTAAGTAGAACATGTGGTAAAAAAAATAATAATAAATAAACATGTAACAAGAAAAGGGAAATAAATTCAAACTTATTTATTAAATTTCAAATTATAATGGAGGATTAAGTTTTAAAAAGGGGGTAACGATTGTTTTTATCTACATTTTCTTATTTAATTTTTAGTTAAAAAGAAAAGAGGGTAAATGGTTGTTTTTATATACACTTGCTAAATTAATTTTTAGTTAAAAAAGAAAAAGGGTAAATGGTTGTTTTATCTATACATGCTAAATTGAAATTTTTAGTTAAAAAGGAAAAAGGGGGAGACTTAAAATAAATAGGAAACTTAAAGAAAAGGGAAACTTAAGGAAAAGGGGAAACGTAAAGAAAACGTTGAATGTCTAACTTAGTAAGGAATCCTACCTTTGGAACTTTTTAATTATGAACACAAATAGGAATTAAGTAAGGCGTAAGTCATTTAAGAAGTGTAAGGGAATTTTGGGACACCGAGGAGCATTTTTAGGAATGCTCTTAGGTGGATGAGCGAATTAGGAACATTTAATTAACTAATAAAATTAATTTTTTGGTGCAGCTAGGGGATCGAGAGACATGTGTATGAGAGAGGTTTTTTGAAATTAAATAAAGGAAAAATGAATTTAATGATAATTTGGGAAACTAATTACTTGAAAACTCTATAATAGAGATGGAGGAGGAGTATGGATCTCATATTTTTTTGTAACGTTATGTTGCTGAAATTTTATCTTGACTGAACTTTCTCTTGTGGGAGTTGGGATACCCAGCTTGGGTAACGAGTTTTAGCTAGACCTTGCGAGGCGAGATGGGTTCTATCATTCTATGGTATTTTGTGCATGGTCCCTTTGTGGATCGGGGGGATCGGGGGGAAAAAAAGTACCCCTAGCGTTGGTTGGGAGGTACCGGTGAGGTCACATTGGTATACAAGCAGGAGATAGATGGAGTGCAAGTGAGACATCGACTTCGGAGCATTCACGTTTGTCTAAGGTACGCTTGTTAAAGTTGTTACTTGCAATGAAATTTAATTTAAACATGTTTATTTTATAGTACTCTGTTGACGATTACATGCCATGAGATTTCCTTGAGAATTCAGCTAGCAATGTAATCATGTTATCCTTTAAGTTATTAGTCTGTGACAGAGTATTCTGCCAGGATCTGAATCGATGGTCGTCACTACAGTGTTTAAATACTTGTAGATTCAAATGCCCTACTTTCATGTACATGGATAATGAATGAAGGATAAATTTCACCTAGCCATCTATCCCTTACTTATCTCTAAGTTTTTATCTTATGATTCATCTCTGATCGCTACGTTTTTCCTTTATGCATAATACCTGCATCCTTCCCAGAATTTTNTATCTAATCCTAAGCCCTCCTTATGAGTGTTTAAACTATGCATTGAATTTTTAATCCTTAGGTGTTTAACTCAATGTTTAAATGACTAAATCCTTGAATGTTAAAACGTTGTGTTTGATTGATTCATGTCCGATCATCTTGGCTCCTTGCCAATTATATAGCGAATCTATACATAGTGAATATGTACATTCGCGAATCTCTGCAAATTAATTTGGGATTCCTGGACTAATATTTACACAACGATTTTATTCCAGTGATAATTTTATTCCAACGATTTTTATTCCAGGGAATATTTATTCTAGCGATTTTATTCCAGCGATTATTATGGTAATTTTATTACAGTGAAAATTTTATATGGTGATTTTATTACAAGTGACAATGTTATTCCAACGATGTTATTATACCGCTATCCTTACAACAATTTTCTTATATGATTATCTGACAATGATTTCCATAAATTTTAATTATTAGACAACGAATATTGGTTAGCTAGCGATTCCCATAAATTATAACGTTAAGGAGTGGAACAATTAAAATATAACAATATTGTTAGCGATATATATATTTATATTTGTTAAATCTTTTAATGGATAGCCATATCTTAAACAACAAAATCATATATTCAATAAAATTGTGATTGGACAACGAATTTATATAGCGTTTTTTATTTCACCCACTGTTTACACACAACTATTTTTATAGCCATTCACCTAGTGAATTTATGTGGCCATTTCACACAGTGAATTTATAAATATTTTCACACCGTGAATTTAATATATGTTGACAACGATTTTATGTGTATCGTGTGACTGTGAATTTAATATACACTGACAATGAATTTATATATTTTGTGACTGCGTTTGAAATATATAGGAATTTTATTTATAGATTTTATAGACATTAGTTTTATAGATAGAAATTTTATATTCCATATTTTATATTTACACAGCGTTATCATAATAAATCAGTAGTATCATGTAGTTCTAGACAACGACATCATACATTTAATAGACAACTTTATCTCCGTGTTTTTTATGAGACAACCATTATTGTGGACAACGATTTCATTGATTGTTGACAGTGAAATTGATAGACAATGATATCATATAATTTTTAGATAGCCATTTCTAAACAGTTGGCGATATGTTTGTTGGACAGAAACATAAATGCCTGACAACCATTTATATATACTCAACAATATTATACTCTATGTTTTGGATAGAGATATTGTTGTTACTCTGCATTTTTTTGGATAGAGATATTTTTGTTACTCTGTGTTTTTGGATAGCGATACTCTGCATTTTTTGGATAGCAAATTACACTCTACATTTTTGGATAGAGATTAAATGTTGTTATCATATTATACTCTGCGTTGTTAGAGATAGATTAGGGTTAAGAAAAATCTATGTTAGTGGTTATAAAATGGATGTGCAAAGAAACCTAATGGACTATTAAAAGTTGGATTAGGAATGGCTCGAGGAACCTGAATTATCTCAACTCCGAGATGAACACTGATATGAAAATAAGAGAATGAACCATGGATTTATATCCTTTTATACTATTGTAAAATGTTGTATAAGATAGCGAACATTACCAAGAATATAGATTTTTAAATGATAAAAATTACATGGACTTTTGGATCATATGATATAGATGTAATTTTATTACTGTCAAGATAGGTTCAATGGGTTCCCAGATTAGGATCATCTTTCTAGGAATGTTTGATTTTTTTAAGAGTCTATAAACTAGAAGTTAATGATAATGGTTAAGGAGCCAAGTAAATAGAGTATATATATACATGAATGATAAATTAAATAGAGCATATATATACATCACTGATATATATTTCAATTAATGGGGTTTAATATTGATAAGGCATTTTAGGGTCAAGCATTTCCCACGTATCTCACTATCTTATGCATAAGAGTGTAGATATGTCAATTATCAAAATCTAAGGTATGTATATTTGGGAAGGGTAATAATAGGGTTGAAAGATTTAACTTAGGATATACAAGAAATTATATGTTAGTGAATGACAATTGTAGTGAGAACTTTGCTAATAAAATCTTAATTAATTAATAAATGGCTTGAAAAACAAGAGGGAGGATTTTAATTGATACATGTTTATGTAGAATGGATTCTCGAGGGAATATTTCATAGATGGCTAATCACGTCCTTTAATTGATGTATGTTTGTGTACAATTTTTGTGCCAGGAAGTTAATGTGATGTATGATTGTTATAGTAGTCAGATTTCCCTTTTGTCTTATTGACTTGTCAATTGGGTGCTTGGGTTTAGTCTTCTTGTATTTTGACAGTTAATTCGGTCTCCTAGCGTGTTGGAGTTTTCTTGCGATATTGGTCTAGTTATTTTATGTTGCGCCTTGTTTACTGTCACGTCTACTCCTTGCGATGACGTGATTCCTGATCAGGGGATCATTGTGTGCCTCGATTGATAGAAGTGAAGGATAACCTAGCCATAGTCATGTGCTTTTTGATGTGGCTGTTATGTTCATTGTAATTTATGTTGGTCCTTGTGTTGTAAGTCTTGTTGTTCTTGTTCCTCCCTCGCCTTGATGGTTCAAGTGACCTGTGTCATTGACGCTAGTTGCATCTAGTTGATATTGATGTTGTCCCATAGCTTAGTCATTTTATTTGTCCATTTGATTATCTCATATTTGGATCAATTGCATGATGTGATAGTATGATAGGTTCTGTTGTATGTTTCTTGATTTATGTGTATTGTGTTCATCATCAAGTTGTGTTGTTTAATTGTTGTCGTTTTTTCATTCTTTCTTTAAAAAAAAATAATTTGCACTTTATTTGCGTCAGTTGTTGTCATAACGATAAGGGTCCTTACATATGGTATCAAAGCGAGTTCAACACGACGACTATGGATCACCATGCTTTCCACTACAGTAAACCCTTGAGTAGTAACCTAGAGCTACTTAAAAATTTAACATGTCCATGCAGTGATCTCTATTAGAGGAACCTGAGAGTTTCGCAACGTGGTATCATGGAAGGAGGTATGACGCCTCGAATAGTGCCCGAACCCTCAGAGTCTAACCCCAAGGGAAGGAACAAGTCCTTGGGATGGATTCAAATGTTGTAAGGGATGTTGATGGTGTGACAAGGTCCTTCCATGGAATGTCAAAGGCCTTGATTCACCATCTGTACTGAG
>JASDQU010682797.1:0-23909 GCA_032191745.1 Picea mariana | reverse complement strand
TGAAGAAGAGACAGAGTCCTTGTTGTACTTAGCCAACTGGAAATCGCCGGATGTGAAGTCAAGTCATTATGAAGCAGCACTTTCGGATAGAGAGCATCAGTATTGTCGCATCAATATTGTCTAATCAGTGGTGTTGTGGCATGGAAAGGTTGGAGGGTTGGAGCAACAACATCGACAAAAATGTGAAAAAGAAAGAGTGAAGTGGCAAGAAAGAATAACAACAATTATTGTATCAGCAGGTTCTTCGGTAAAAATGGCGAAGGTAGGTGTAAAAGCATGGAAATAGGCCAATTTATCGGAAGAAGGTGTAACAGCATGGAAATCGACCAATTTATCGAAACAAGGTGTAACAGCATGGAAATCGACCAATTTATCGGAAGGTGTAATAGTATATAATTCGGCCGAACGCTATATTACTTAGTTTCTAGGAAGTTTTTCAACTTCCATGAACTAATCGTTGACTCGTTTTGTGCCACACAACCTTGTTGTTCATCAATCCACCTACACACACATAATCGCCTGATACTTTTCAAATCTTTATTAGCATAGTAAATAAAATAGAGAAATTTCTACTAAAAATAGAGAAATGCAAATTTTGCTGAGGTTGTTTATATACAAGGTCTGAGCAAAAGAAGTCCTAAAGTTCAGAAGGGGAAAGAGCAAGCTCCTTTCCATTTAAGAATTGATAACCAGTATCAACTGTACATCTAGTTTTGAATTCTGCCTTGGATAGTGGATGTTGATACAGATGCAAGCGATGACCATTTGCATGTAACTATGTATTGGATCCATCAATAGTAATCAACTGGACTGTCCCATTGGAAAAAATGATGTCTACCTCGTAAGGCCCTAGCCATCATGTATGCAACTTACCTTGAAATTCTTTAAAACGTGAATCATACAACAGAGCCCAATCTCCTTTCTGGAATAATTTCTTATTGATGACTCGGTCATGCCATTTTGTTCTTTGTTGTTGAATCATTGTGGTTTGATGGATGGCATCCAAATGATTTTCATCAAGCTCGTTGAGCTACTGCAGTTTGGATTTCTGTGCCATAGTCAAGTCGAGGTTGATTGCTGATGCAGTTCTTAAGGTTTTGATTTTGAATTCAATGGGGAAAACAAGGATTTTTCCATATACCATCTCGTAAGGAGAAAAACCAGTTTTGCTCCTCCAAGTAGTTTGGTGAGCCCATAGAGATTCATGCAATCTGTCAGACCAATCCCTACAATTTTCTCTGACTGTTTTAGTAAGAATGGCTTCGATAATTTTGTTGGTGCTTTCCACCTGGTCATTGCCTTGTGGATGGTATGGAGAAGCTATTCTATGTAAAACATGATATTTATTGAGTAGAGCTTCAAATTTATATGATGTGAAAGGGGGTCCTCCATCAGTTACCAATTCTCTAGGAACACCAAACCTAACAAATATATCTTCAAACAAGAATTCTAAGACAAATTCTTCTGAGGCTCTGATAAGTGCTTTTGCCTCCACCCACTTGGTCATGTAATCTGTACAGACCAATATATAGACTTTCTGATTGGAAGGTGGGTGAATGGGTCCTACAAAATCCATGGCCCATCTCTCAAAAGGCTCTATCACTACCTGAGACTGGAGAGGCATCTCATCCCTGTGAGTTGGCTGACCCATGCATTGGTAATTGTCACAAGATTGGACATATTTCTTGGCATATTGAAATATGTTGGGCCAAAAATAACCCATCCTTAAAATTTTATGGCTGGTCCTTTTATTAGCAAAATGACCCCCACAAGGGCCATCACGACAAGATTTTAGTAGATCATAAACTTCAGCATCCCTCACACATCTCCTGATTTCTTGGTCCAGGCTTGTGTAGAAGAGGTATCCTCCTATCCAACTATACCTAGCACTCTTTTGAATAATCTTCCTTCTTTCTCGAGGAGATAGATGTGGAGGTACCTTCCCTACAACTAAATAATTAGCAATGTCTGCATACCAAGGTGAGTGAGCAGATACTGCAAAAAAATGTTCATCGGGAAAGGAATCATCTACAGGCGAATTATCATCATTTATATGTAATCTTAAGAGAAAATCAACAACCACATTTTCTTTACCTGGTCTATCCACTATAGTGATGCCAAATTCTTGCAGTAGTAACAACCATCTTGTCACTCAGGAATTAGTAATAGGTTTATTCATTAGATATTTAATGCCTATATGATCAGTATGAATAAAAGTGGTATAACCAGTTACATAATTCCTGAATATATTGATTTCATAAACTACTGCCAAGAATTCTCTTTCAGTAACTGTGTACTTTAACTCAGCAGGAGCCATGTTCTTGCTGATATAGTAGATAGCGTAGGGTTCTTTGTCGCGTTGTTGCCATAGTACTGAACCAATTGTAGTGTCTGAGGCATATGAAGAAATATGAAAAGGCAGATCCCAATTGTGCCTTCTCAAGATGGGAGTTGTGGACAATTTCTGTTTCTTATCTGCAAAAGACAATTCATAGTTGTTAGTCCAACGAAAGTCAACATATTTTGTTCGTAGAAAAAAAAATGGAGAGGCAAGTTTAGAGAAATTTTTAATGAATCTCCTGTAATACCCGACGTTCCCTAAAAAACTTCTTACCTCTTTCTGAGTTGATGGAGTTGGAATGTCCAAAATTACTTGGATTTTGGATGGATCTACCTGAATCCCTGCATAAGAGATGAAGTGTCCCAGCACTACCCCTTCGCACATCGTCAAATGGAACTTTTATGTACTTAAAGAAAGATGAGGTTGTTTACATATTTTAAGCACTTTTCCAGAATAGACAAATCTTCTTCGAAATCAGTACCATAAGGTGTAAAGTCGTCCATGAATATTTTCATATAGTCACTCAACATATCATAGAAAATACCAATCACAGCTCTCTGAAAAGTGGCTGGTGCATTACATAAGCCAAATGGGAGAACCTTGTAGGAAAATGTACCCCAAGGGTTGGTAAAGGTGGTATTATCTTGGTCCTGTGGGGCAATTTGTATCTGGTTATAGCCACTGAATCCATATAGGAAAGAGAACTTTTTTTTTCCGGCTAGGTTGTCTAAAACCTGATCAATAAATGGAAAAGGGAAGTGATCCTTCTATGTGGCCTTAATTAGGGCTCTATAGTCCACACACACTCTCCACTTACCATTATTTTTAGGCACAATAACCAACGGTGATACCCACTTGCTGTCTGATATAGGATAGATGAATCCGGCATTGAGAAGTTTCTGAAGTTCTCCCTTAACAATTTCTCTAAGATTTGGGTTCATCCTCCTTTGCGGTTGGAAAATGTGTCAGCATTATTCTTTGATGTATATATGGTGGGTGCATAATTCAAAGGGAATTCCTTTCATATCCATGTAATCTCAGGCAAATGCTTCTTTATGTTTAGTCAACAATTTCATCAATCGGTGAGTTTCAATAGTGGAGAGATCAGGATTGATGTTCAAGGTTTTTCCAGGTTCAACTTCCACAGCGACGCTCTTAGAACCGAATCTAGTAAATAATTCAGTTGTTGTTGTTTCTTCATATACTTTTACAGTGGCTATTGTTACATATGAATCAATTTGACTGTGAGCGGTTTCTGAGAACATTTTCGAGTTCATTTCTTCTTGGGAAATAGGGTCAAAGACTCTGATCAATCGGTGGTGCGTGTTCTGTGTAACAACAGAGGGGTCACAAATAAAGAAGTTGATTAACTCATCTTCCATCTCATATTTTAAACTCAGGGCCTTTCCTATAGTTAGTGCAGGCAGAGCACTTCCATCCTCAGTGTCCATCCATAGAGAATTTTCAGGTTCTGCACTGGGTGTAGCATGAGGATACATGGTAAGTTTTTTTGTGTCATAACCATCAGACATGGTCATGGAACTAGATCTGCAACCAATGAAAGCATCAGCTGTAGCTAACCATGGTCGTCCCAGAATTAGACGATGGCCTCCCAGAAGGGATTTGGGTTGCAAAATGACAAAATCAGTAGGATACTCCCATGAGTCCACTAAAATGACTAAATCATCGATTAATCCTTCTGGTCTGATGGTAGAGTGATCATCTAATTCTAGAATAGTAGGAGTAGGTCGGATTTGTGTTCTGAGTTGCAGCAACTTCGTAGTTTCTACTGGCATGATGTTAATTGCTTCCCCTAAGTCAACTAGTACATGTGGAATAGATGTCTATCCAATTTAAACAGTTACTGTAGGGTTTCTTGGGTCACCATATTTAATAGGTGGAGTTTTGCCTAACATCAGCTCAGACAAATCCCCCACTACATGCATTTTGAGGGGATCTTTAGGTTTTTGTCCAGGTTTTCTGATACAGAGGTCCCTCACAGTCTTGGCATAAATAGGGACATCCCTTATCGCTTGCAATAGTGGAATATTAACATGCAGATTTTGCAATTCTCCTAGGAGATTGAAAGATAGTAATTCCACAGGCTTGGTAATTTTTAGTCTTTCAGGGAATGGTGGGTCTGTTGATTCTATAATAGGTTGGTCAATTTCTTCTGTATCAGCAGATGGTCTCTCCCCTGATTCCTTATCTGATTCTGAAGATGGACCATCTTCAATTATTGGCTCAACTATTCTCCCTGATCTTAATTTTATTTCATCACAAGGCATAGGAGTAATAGATAAGGCTGGCACATTATGTATGTTTATGTTCTGAACGACCTTATTATTTGGGTTTGGGTTAGGTTGCAAAAGCATCTAAGGTTATAAGGGAGGATTGTTTGGTGAGGCATTGGGAGGCAATTGTCGTTGTTGTTGTTGGTACGGGGGTTGGAGCTGTTGTTGATAGGGGTTTGGTTGGTGATGGCTTTGATAACTGAGTTGTTGTTGAGGGCCTCTCGAGTATGGGTTCCATTTCCCATAGTGATTTTGTTGTTGGGGAATAGGTGACCATGCATTGGGATCCTGATAAGAGGGTGGCATTGGATTTGGAGGGGGGGCATTCATCTGGCCATATGGTAGCTGATTGTTCCAATAATTAAATGTCGAAGGAGAGAATTAAGAGTTCATACCTTGACCTCTTGGTTTCCATTGTCTTCTTTGTGTTATTAGATAGACATCCTCTGCCTCCTCATTAGTTGCCTTCATTGATTCTTTTACACCTGGTAAAGAGGGGCATTGGTCAGTGGCATGGTCTAATTCTCAAATAAGGCATACCTGGACACTGTTCAGTGGGCACTCCCTTGGTGGATGTTTCTTTCTACAATTTGGACAGAAAATGCACAATGATTTCTCTGATTATGCTTGTTTCTGTTTGACCTACAAAGTATCCATTTGTGAGGCAAAAGAGTTAATCATCTCTGTTTTGAAATTTTCTAATAGATTACCTATTTCTTCTCTTGTTGCTCCTCCATTGGCTGATTTATGTACCCTTGAAAAAGTAGTATCCTTGGTAGCTGACTTATTCCTTGTAGATCCTCGAGAACATCTTTTACAGAGATCTACAATGTCCTCATAGGATTCCTTAGATATATCTCCCTTTCCAATCATATTCAACATATCTAAACAATCTTCTCTAACTCCTTTTAGAAAAATGGTTTTCAGAATGTCCTTACTCACATCCGGATGTCCAGACCTTTGTAGATTATATTGGAGTCGCTCCACAAAGTCTTCAAGGGTCTCATCCTCCTTCTGTGACATCTTGAATAGTTCCTCTCTTCGTTCCCTTGTTTGACAGTAGTCTTGGTATTTGTTCAGGAAAAGCTGCCTCATTTGTACCCATGTTGAAATGTTTTCTCCTCCAAGGTTCATGAACCATCTTAATGCATTACCCTTTAGTGTAGCTGGAAATAGTTTAAGCTTCTACACAGTGGTAGTGTAGTCATAGCTTTTACACAAAATGTCAAATTCAAACAGAAACTCATCCGGGTCTTCAGTAGATAATCCATGAAATTTTGGGAGAGCTGAGAGAGGTATGTTTTTCATAGGAGCCATCCCTCATGTGGGAACATCATAAATAGGAAAAACCAGGGTAGAGATAGTATTTTCATTGTTTACCTGATCCTCGTTGTTCTGTGGATTCTCTTGGTGGAGATCTTATTCAGTATCCCCTTGATTCTCCATATGTGATATTTCTCTCCACCCAAGACAAACATCGTCCCACTCTTCTTTAGTGACTATCCGACCGTTGATCTGATAAACAACTTCTTCTAGATTTTCCCTGTTCTAGGCTATACTTCCTTGATCTTCAATGTTCTCCAGTGTCGCTTGCTGATTTGTTGGTGACAAATCTTCATCTTCGACTTCAGCTGCAACTTCAGTCCTTGATGAGAATGATGTTTCGAGAAGGGGTATTTCTACTGACTATGGATCACGTCTTCTTGGAGGATTTGCAGGGTGAAAAATAGATCCTATAGAAGAATCTGCTCTGGATATAATCTCATCAACAATGGTTTTTCTTCCCAGTATGTTAGGATTTGTTCCTCCATGTCCTCTGGTACCTGTAAGGTTAGTATTTTGGGGGATTCATTCTTGAGTTTCGTTATTCATGCAATATTCATTCCTAAGAAAGAAAACTAATGTGCTTACCAAAATCTATAACTATCTTCCCTGGCAATGACGCCAAAATGTTGGGAACTTTAATTGTCTAATTGAATAGAAAATCAAAGTGTTCAATATAAATTGTCAACTCAGGGAAGTCTGTTATTTCAAGATAATTGTGCACAGTCTATGCTAGATTATGAAAGCATCTCTAATCTAATTGTAGTAAGGAAAAAAAGAAACAAACATTATCACTAACACAATTGTGCTGATACAACTGGAGTTCTACAGATTCGAAATCATAATTGCAATCTAAACTGATGAATGTAAAAGAACCCTAGATTGCCTACTCTAATATAACTTTCTAATTTACTTTTGCAGGAAGAAGTTCTATACTATTTACAGAAAGGAAATCTACTTATTGCAAGAAGGTACTTCACACTTTTATTTCTAGGAAACAAGATTTTAACCTAATGTAAAAAAATGGAAAGCAGTTCTCCAACAATGTTCAACAATCGACTTCTAATTCTCATGAGACAAATTTATGCGCATCTAACAAGAAGGAACGAAACTGTAACAACAGTTGTATTCTAGAAATGTCTAACATTTAAATCATTCACATTTAATACAACTAATCTAGAATTCAAAACAGAGGGGAATCGATGAGGAAGGTGGGCCCTTCTCACTAAATCCGCTCAAAGAAATAGGTTACAGTCTGCTAAAGGAATTCAATCCACTCTTTCATTCAATTTCCAAATATGTTTTTGTACAATAAGCGTTACTTTTCTTTTCTCCAATAAAACAAATCTCCTTTTGTTACCAAATATTTGCTATTTAAAGTTAGATTCATTCAGTAGAAACATAATCAGAACAGTCTTGAGAATCCCCGATTCTCAAGCTGTTCGTGAACCAAAATATCATTAATACAAAATCTAGAACTCCCCTTGATCAACAACATGAGCCAACATATCTAATCAACATGTGTTGCAGCAATCATATAACAATAGGACCGGTGGCTTCTGTTGTAACATCTTCCAGGATTTATGGGCTTCTGTTGCAGTAGTCATGTAACAGCTTCCAGGACTGGTGGCATCCATTGCAACAGTCATGTAACAACTTCCAAGATTGGCACATAGCTGTAACAACAACGAGTTTCTCAAAGTGGGTTGTTCTAAGCATTTTGATCATTAGTTAAATCATTTCATGGATAAAATATGTGAACATTACCAATCAAACATGCTAAGTAAATGAAAATATAAAAGAGAGATGAATAGTTCATACCTTGGAAAAAAGGGTCTTAGTGCTCATTATAATAGTCATTTAGCTTAGGAAAGAAGGTTGAATGGGAAAAAGATGTAGTGAAAATGGGACATTTATGGGTCCTAACACCCTTGAACCTTCTTGCGATTTGGATCCGTCAAAGTATAAGGTCCAAACCTGTGGGAAAAACCTATCATCTTCATCTTTCTTGTCACTTTCCTTCTCTCCTCCTGTTTGTTCTGTGATTTCTAATGCAGGTTATTGACAAAAGAAGGTTTCTTCTGCCATCGTCGAAAATTTCTATTGAAAAATCATTTCGAAGTTTTGAGTAAGAGGGACATCAGATGAGAAGGGGGGAGAAATTGTCAAAATCAAAATCACAGGACTAATTTCCTAGCACGGGGAAATCTGTCGATGAGGGTTCATTGAGGGTTTCTAATTTGGTCACAATATGTTTTAGATATAGTTCCCTATCAATCCTGATCATGTTCGTCTACCCCTTTAATGGAAGACAAAGGTGAGCCCAGTCTGTACTAAAGTATCTGCTTAAATTCTCAGACCAATATTGACTTAATAACAATCCATAAGCTTCTGGGATATCTACTACGATGATGTCAATTTCTTGCACAAATTTAGGGTGTGTCGCTATTTTGATCATCACATTTTGAGCTCTCCCATAACCTTCACCTAGGTTCTGTCTAGTTGTATAACATGCTTATCACTTTTGAGAGGGAAAACATTTAATTTTTTGCAGATAGACAATGGCATGACATTAGAGGATGCTCCCGAGTCAGCCAAAAAATTATGGAGATTTCTGTTGAAGACTTCAAACATCAAAAGGAATGAAGGGACAAAAGGTTTTCCCTTCTTTTCTTCAGAGCATGCGTTCACAATTGGTTTATTCCTTAGATATGTGGGAGTTAGATTTTCTCCTTGGTCAGTGCTTGTTGTAGGATTTTCTACTGATCTCAATGCTTGTAACATAAAGTCCTTTTGCTGAGGGATTCTACATATGTCCATGACCGATATGTTTGCTTTCAAAATTTTCAAGTCTTATACTATGTTGTAGTCTAGCTTGGGCGATTATCGGGTATGGATGTTTATAGGATTTCTTCGGGGAACAAAAGGTGCTTTCGGGTGATCGGGAGTTGGTATTCCTCCTGAAGTTGGGGTAGTGGTAAGATTGTTTGAGACAGGTTGACCCCTACTTCACGTTTGCATGAACAATACCTTTGTGGGTGGTTCTTGAACCTCAAATAGGTCATTAGAAGGCATTGGTAGGCCAGGATCCCATATTAGCATGGTTGTTTCTTCTAGTGGGTCAACTTCTTCCTGATCAACAATATTCACAGCTGAGTCGCTGGATTGTTCTTCTAGGAAAAATTTTTCTACAAACCGGTTGGCCATCAAATTCATGGCATGCACCCATTGAGGGAAGTCTCTTTCAGAGTTTTTCTCTTGATGATAGGTACAAAACGAGTCAGATGATACATTTCCTGGATCGATGTTTAAGTTGGCTGGGGGAGGTTCAATTGATTTGGAAGGAATATTTCTTTTAAAAAAGGGTTTATAGGGCCTCTAGCCTTGGTTTCCCTCCCCTTCACTTCTCTTCATGTCTATTATTTCTTTTTTACAACTTATTTACCATACGTTGTAGGTCTTCTATGTCTCCACTTCCTTTTTTGGGACCTTGTTCTATTTTGTTTCCCTGGGGGTCTAGTCAATAGGAGTCCTCTCCTAGGAGGAGGCTGAACTTATTTCTTAACTAATGAGACCTAGCCTTATTTGCATCCTTTCATTTGGAACTCTATTGTTTTGGCTTCTTCAAAATTCTCACCTAAGGTTGGTTTGGCAGCCCTTTTCACAAACATGGAAATAGAAGCTGGGAGAGAATTATTGTAAACTTCGATTTGTAACTCCTGAGTAAGTTTATCTTTGGGTTGGAATTTGTTTAAGATAGTGGTAAATATTTGATTGAATTCTTTAACCTTCTCCTCTAAACTCATGGTGGTGGCGAACAATTCATCCATCAAAGCTCCTGTAGTGGTTTCTTCTGCAAATTTATCTAGAAAATCCTTTTGAAACTTCGTGCAACTAGTTATGGATCCTACAGATAAGTTAAAATACCACGTGGAGGCCACATTATAGAAAGTGTATGGGAATAGCCTGCAAACTACGTCTTCATGTTGGACATTCATCAGTCTGATAGCTAGTATGAATTTTTTGATATGTTCTTCAGGCAATCCTAAGGTTTTAGGGTCAAATTTAGGGAGTAACTTTTCTGGATGTCGGGGAAGGTTATGTACTCGTCCAGGGATGGCCAAAGAATCTATGGCCAACCAAGGTTGATTATTCTGAGGTTGGTTTCCCCTTTCTTCATCATGGTCATTGTTATCTTCCATGTCTTAAGATCTCAATATTGAGCATTCTGAGTTAAACCTTTCCTCTTCTGAAAAATCGTCGGGCTCGGAGAAGTTGTCAGTTGGTGTTTCATGGATTAGATTAAGAGGATGTTTGATTTCAGTGAGGGAGAAATCTATCAGGTCTTATACTGTGTGCAAAAAAACCTAGTTGGGGGACTTGACCACTGGTCTGCTTATTTTTTTTCTTCGAGGAAGTAACAAAGATAAGGAAATGCATCGATTTGTCGGGCATAAGCTCTTGTGATTCTTATTAATTGGTTCAATTCCTTGTGAGGAAGAGAGTAAGGTATATAAGGGAATAGATTTTCTTCCTCGTGTTGGGGTAAGTTACTCATTTCAGGAGTACTCAGTGTGTGTGGGTAGTCTTGGGAATGACTAGCCATGCATATGGGCTATTTTGAATCTACAGGCTGTGTGAAATATTTTGTAAAAAATATTGTTATCCATTCATTCACAGACCCTCCTTCTAGTGCCAATTCTCTTGAGGGGTCCTAAATCCCTTTAACTCAACCACATGAACCAAATCTGCTACCGAGGCCCAATTAGACTCTATAGCATTTAATTGTGGAATGGTTCTCCAGATATTGTGATCTGGCCAAATAATCGATGGGATTTATGTTTTCTAGGGAAAGTTTCTCCTTCAGTTCCTCTTTTTTTATTTTCTCTAATAGGTGGGATCGATACAAGATAAAATTCAGTATAAACCAACTGGGTAACAAGGTGGGAAAACTTAACTACAGGAGAAGGTTGATCTTGGGATAACCCTTTCACTCTAGCATGCAGACAATGATTCTCTACCATAGGCCTAGTACTAATACATTAACCCATTGGTGTTCCAATTATTCAGTGAGATATAATTTATCAGAAGAAAAAGTACATGCAATAAACGATGGCAAGAAAAATAGTTTCCTTAACTCTAATCATCAATCACATATTAACACAACGATTTACTTTTCATCATTAAAGACAAGAACTGTAAAAACATTGAATCATAAAACTTATCAACATAATTAGAAGATCTTACTCGTTACAACATCCATTCATGAGATGAAATCATAAATAATTCTTCTTCACATCCAATGATACACACTTTTGATAAAAACACAAACTTGTCTCTGGTCCTAAACATGACTTCTCAATTAAGGCAACTCCGAAATAGTTCTTTACAAATCCAAAAAATGAGGGTATTTGCAACAACCACTGACCTCTTGCTAACATGTCGATCCTCCTATTTATAACATACTATTAACTAAAAATAACTATTAAAGCGTAGCTAAGTAAAAAAAAACTTTCCACATGGCGCTTTCTTCTATCAATCTTTCTAAGATTCATCACATTATGTCACTTGAGTGGATGAATCTTCTCATACTCCAACCAATTGACAAAGAGATCCTCACATGTGTTAGCATATGGTAATATATGTTGTTCCATTGGGGTCGAAAGAATATCTCTTATCTCTATTGCATGTGCCCGATATTTAACTATTCTGGCACTTAACTGCTGCAAAATGGCTCAAGCTTTTATCACGTGTTCCATGAACTGCTGCACTTGTCTTGGCGCCATGTACACCACCATTTCTATCTCCGAAGTCCATGATGAGTCTTGTTTGGCATGTTATTTGACTATGTCGTGCAAGTCGACAAAGTCATCGGGTGTTCCGCATTCGGGGAGGCCGATGTCTCTTATTTCCCGGTTGATCTTGGTCCAAATATTTTCGCACTCAACCCATTTCTATTGGATTCCCCGATGAGGTTCTTGAGCCATTTTTTCCTCATATTCGGTCGATTTCTTTATGCGGTCGAGGTTGCTTTCCTTTAACACCTGGATGCCATTCTCTTCTGGATCTCGGCCCTGTTGAACCGCGCTGATATAGTCTATCCTTTCCATGGCTTGGTGTGTTTTCTCATACCACTTGTCCATATCCTTTCACATGGACGATTCCATAAGGGTGTCTTCTTGAAGCTCGAATATCCTTGCAGTGAATAGGTGTCGTTCATCTGTAAATTTATTGTAGGCCTCCTGGAATTCGCTCCTTAGGAACACCACGACCTGTGTGGTGTCCTGGTAATATTTCACCAAATGGTGCAGATGTTCCAATTCCTTCATAGCAGTGGTCGAATCCTCTTAATACCTTTTTTATTTATCCAGGGTAGCATTTGTGATTTCCATCCTTGTGCCGATAAGTTCGAATGTCTTGGCATGCTCTGTGTTGATCAATTTTTCCTCTATGGTGATGAGGATGGAGCGATCTAGAGTAATCCTCCTCTTCTTGGTGGCTCTCTGCATGATAGATTTCCTTTTACGGTCATAAGATATGGAATGTATGTCAGCAACTTCATCCATGGGTTTGGGGATTTATTGATCTCCCCAGGTAAGCATATTTCCCAGGCTCTCAATGGTGTATATTTGTTCAAGACTGGGTTCTTGAACCTCCTCCATGTGTTCTGAAGGTCTAACCTCTATTTGTTTCTCATCGGGAAGTTGAGTATTAGTTGCAATTGAAGAAACAGGGGTAGGCTCAGTACTTGCTTGATAATCAACCGTCAAGATGTTGATTTCCTGCTGTGGATATTCTTCTTTTTCTCGCCCGACCCTGGCTCATCTGTCGAACTATCCATTTGAGTTTCTGGTACATCAACTAGTTCAGTGTCTAAGACACTTTTGACCTCTTGGTAATTCTGTGAAGGGAACCAAATTTGAGAGTCGGGAGCTGGGGAAGATGCCTTCTCGGTCTCCTTTTCTTTTGTGATCTGCACAGGAGTCATGAGGGATACTTCTGGAATTTCTTCATCATCATAGATGTTTATCAATTCACAGAGGGGGTTTGGCGTACTTTCTCCCCCCGATGTTCTTACTGTCTCCAGCTGAGTTGAAACATCCCCCGACGATCTGGACTGTGGCGTTGTAACTTCAGGGTCATTTGACTTGGCGATTTCATCAATTTGTATTATCTCAGGGCCTCTTGGACCTACCCGGATCTCATTTGGGTTGTTGGTAGGGGACCCTGTCATTCCTATGAGGTGTGGATCATCTTGTAGTTGATCAATTACTCATTGTACATGTTCTATCATGAGAAATCCCCTTTCCTGTGCATCTTTTGTCATAGGAAATCTTCTATCCTACACTGGATCCACCAGGGGAACCTCTGTTGCTTCTGCTGCTCTGATCTCTTCCCTGGATATGAGGGATTCTTGAGATGATTGCTCTATGGTCATCACCATTTCATCCAATCTCATGGCCCTGAACCTGGTCATTTTTGGGTCGACCATCCTTGCTACCACCTCATCCTAGTCCTGGGAATTCTCCGTGAAGACTTCATCTTCAAATTTTTCGTGGGCATATGGCCAGTAGGATGACACTTGTGAAGTGTGTTGAAAGACAAGGCCCTTTGGATAATTCTTGTAGAATCGGCCTGTCTGGAACTTGAACTCAAGCTGGCTCAACCCTTCTTATTTGTCTTGAGTTGTTTTTTTAACCAAGTAGAAAACTACATGGAAACCATAAGGAATGAATGACTGCTTCTTTTCCTTGACTATGGTGGCATTGTAGCCTTGTAGGATGGTTTGATAACATATTTCTCCTACTACAAGTTGGTCCGGGACAAGAGTTGGCAAGAGATGTGGTGCTCTGGTGGCCCTGAACACCCTGATGTAGGTGTCGTGCTCGTCCAAGTACTAGTGGCCTACCCTGGAAATCATGTTCTTTGTCGCAGCTGATAGTCTCGGGCATTTCTTCTTAAAAAGAATGAAATAAATTTGTGCAATGAATTCATCGCAGATGAGGGAGTAAAACTTTTTATACTTGTTCTCCCATGACACACTGAAATAGATGTGGACCAGGAGCTTTGTGGCATGCCAACTTAGATTCATGATGACAAAGATGTTTCTGGCATACATGACATCTAGCAGATATGAATCCATGTAGAAAGTTGGTGACTCTCCTTCCTTCGACGTTTGAGCCTGTTGTATATAGATGCTCAGTTTTTTAGAAACGATTTCTCCCCAGTTGAAACCTCTCCCAGATATTTCCACTATGTAAGCTAAGGTCATCCATGCCTCTAAAAATCTGGAGCAGTCCTTCTCTCCATATAATCAACAGATGAGAGCCATCAAATAGATGTATGGCTCCCTTAAGTTGGTCGTCTAGTACCAGCTAGTGCTATGGTTAATGTATTTCTTGTCTTCCCTCCACCATGAGGCCATCACCCGGCTGGTGTCATGGCGCTCGTAGAACTTCATGATGAAATATGTATTTAGACGCTTCTCATGGTCTCAGAGTTTGTAGTATTTATGGACCTCTACCAGAAGGAACACCCCAACACACCCTCCATTGTCATTGTTGATTAATCATTTCGTTGTGTTTTTGTGGTCGTTGAGCCACTTCAGGAGTTATATACAAGGAAAAACAAGGGTTCTTCTTGCCACTAGATGCAGGTATGTTTGTTGGATGTTCAGAAACGCCTTGTCATCGAGTGGACTCATATCTAGATCATTGTGTGGGATATATTCTGGGTATTCCTCTCGACTGATCTTTTTAAAGATCTCTCCTCAATGAGGGAGTGTTGTCTTGGACCCTGTGCTTTCCTATGTATCTCCAAAGGCCAGATTCCAAATGAAAACCTTTTTCATTGATGTCTTAATGACAGGTACCGGCCTCAGAGTGTATTCTAATTCTTTTGTGGCCCTTGGAGAGGAGCCTTTGCCTACCTCTAGTTCTTTCAGCTTCGACGCCCTCGACGATCGTTTGGTGGTTGGATTTCTTGGCAGAATTTTTCCTGCAATTAAAATAAACCTTCAGATATTGTGTAAAGAACAAAACCAAATAAGAAACATATAATTTGTAGCCATGTAAAAATTACAGACTTGAATACATACCTGTGAAGCTTGTTAAAACCTAGTTATTTTGATACTCACAGGATCTCTGCATCCTTCGAATTACTCATCTTGCTTCTTCAAATGGTCTAAATTTCCTTGCGCGCATAATGATTTCGTTTGCAACGACTCAAGAGAATTTAAACCAGGGAAGAACTTACTGTGTCGCATCATCCATTCAATTCGGGTGATGAGTGAAATTTAAACAAATCTTCCACCAAATCTCTCCAACTTAAATTCATCGTGGGTTAATGGTGGAGGAACAAGGGTGAAGTGGTCTATCGATTATTTTAAACGATTGTTTTGATTGGCTCACGAGGTAGCAAATAATGCAAGATTTGGTATTAATTATCCCCTTAAATGCTCAAAATCCAATCGTATCTAACGCTAAAACGTCCCATCATGTCTCTTTCTGAGTGGGTGGATCGGGGATCGGGGATGTGCTATGAACGTTTTCGTTGATGTCCTTCACAAAATCTTCAATGTTGATCAATATCATCATAAAATTCTAGTGTGGCAAAGATGACTCAGAGGTGTGACTTGGACCTAGGGAACCAAAAATGATTCGGGGTAAAAATAGGTCGTACAGTTCTCCAATCTGGCAAAGACATGTTGCGTTGAAGACTGGTGACCTAATTCATGCGTATTAATTGGAGTCGGGGCTTTCCTTAAGTCATTCATTCTAAAAAATAACTTAGCTTGCCAATGCCAAAAATGTATCCAAGTTCAGTGATCAACGATAAACCTACCAAGTGCTTTCTTTGGATTAACTTCCTTGAAAAAGTCTCGATGTCAAAAATGCATCGGAGATCGACGATTGGGAATAATATTTAGCGTGGTTAGAATGTTCATTGTTATTGATTTGGGTTTTCCCCGATTCGGACAGGCGTGTCGGGTATCATCTATCGGCTATATCTTTTATTTCTTTGTTAACATTTATTCCCCTTGTATTTTACCGATGTCGAAGGGGAATCGACTATCGGCGATATCCTTATGCAAGACTTTGATGCAAAAAAAAACTTCCTTTTGTTGATGTCGATGAATATCCATGCTTGACAATTGAGGTTTCCCGAGTGGTTCTTTTCCATCTTTGGATTCTTTCTGATGTCAAATCTAAGCGTGTCGGGTGAAGTGTTTTGGCTCTTTATTATTTATTCAGGTGTTAATTCCTTTTAAGTCACGAGGTTTCATAAGTTCAAACAAACCTGAAAGGCTGACGAGAGTCAAGAAAATAAGCAAATACAAAACATTTCTCAAAATGAAGTCGGATCAAACAGTGCAAAGATCAAGTGGTACCCAAAAAGTAAAAATTGACATAGGCTTTTTAGGGTGTGTTGAGTTCTCAACACGTCCCTTTCACATCCTACTAGCACTCCCACCATGGTCTGAACTATAGGTTAATGATTACCTGGTTTTAAAGGTCCACGATTCCATGAGGGTAGACTGAGATAATCACTCATGAAGATTTCTAAGGAGTGTGCAATAAGGAAGAGTCTTTATTCCTTAGAAGCCCTTAGTCTCTCACAAGGTCAACCAAGTGGAGTGTTGACCCCCAGGGTTTGGACAACTTCCAAAACAAGTCTAAGGCAAGTGGCACCCTTGGAGCATGGAGGTGCATCTTGAAGGGCACATCGCATAATTAAACTTAAGTCAATAAATCTAGATGGCCTAGAAAAAAATTGAAATATTTAGACCATGTTAGATTAAATAATTAATTAAACAAAATATTTAGTTGAAAAGGCTGAACAAGAGTCTAAGCCTAAGCCTAATATTTGGCCTAATTCTAACTTTAATTTGGGGAATAATTAAAATATTAAATTTGGGATAAATCTAATTCTAGGAAAAGGTGGGAAAAATACAAAGATTGAATAAAATGCACATGTGTGTATGGATTTAATAAAAAAGAAATTTTAAATAGAAATAAATAATAACTTGAGAGGTTGGTTGTACATAGAATAAAATCTAGATTCAAACTACACTAGTCTAACTATAAGAAGACTCCTAATTAAACTCTAACTAAGATCTAATTAGGGGACACTCCTTAAATGAGAATCTTGGGAACAAAGGGACACCTAGGAGTGAAAATAGGAACACATTAAGGATTGTGAGGGATTTTGACCTTTTTAAATAAAATAAGAATGGTAATTGCTGGTGTAACTTGGGGATATTGTGACAAGTCTGTGAGTGAGTAATCCAAATTACAATTAACTAAAACATTAATTATCTGTGCATGAGGACATGTGTCAATGAAGAAAAGTCTGTAAACACAAATTCTGGAGAAGGGAAAGGGGGATCTGACTTTGTTGAGAATTGTTATGTTGCCAAATTTTTATTGGACTATGTTTTACTTGTGAGAGTAGGGATACCAAGCTTGTAAAAAGAGTGGAAGCTCTTCCTTGCAAGGAAAGTCTTGGAGATATTATTGTTGGTTTCTTGTGTGTGGTCCCTTTGCGGCTCGGGGGGATAAGGGGGAAGAAGAGTACCCCTAGCATTGGATGGGAGGTGTCAGTGAAGTCTCTGTGATTAGCAAGAAAAGGAAAATAAGGAGCACAAGACTTCAAGGGAATATTCATTACGCACCTTTCATTGGTCCTGGTATATTTATATTCTAAATTTATTTATATTATGAGTGTATTAGTACAATAGATTGATAGAGTCACTGTAGAATCATTGGAAAGTCTGAATTCTAAGTGTTACATTTGCTTCCAAACGAATAATAGTTACAATGTTATATTTTAAATCTTTGTTGTAAATTTTAAACATTTTCAGAACTCTAATTGAGTGGCCTGATCCTCATTGTATAATGTGAATTTATATTACGTATAGTCTATGTTGAAAGTTTGTATTTATTATACTTCACAGAAAGCACAAAGCATCGCAGTATTCACTTAGATCTAATATATTTCAGCACTTAGTAACAGTAAAACAAATCAAATCCAGTATATTATCACTAAGCATCCTCATACACATCAGATCTACTATTCATACTCATCTAATAAGCACAAAGCATAAGTAAATCTATCTAAACATGTCATGGCACTTAGAAAGAGAGGGACAACACATGTAAGCAACAACACAAAGCATGACACAGATTTATGTGGTTCACCCCCACCTTGGGGCTACGTCCACCGACTCTTCTTCTTTATTATCTCGGTTAAGAAGTTACAACATTGAGCCTCAACAATCCTTACTATGCACAGGACAGAAGATCTGCATAGCTCGCTAGATCTTTCTTTCTTGTTCTTTAGCACAAAGCCTTTCCCAACCTCCTACAACAACTTGCACTTAGCCCTGCAAGCCTTTTACAATCATGCATAGAGATTTTACAATCCACATCCAATCACACGGATCTAATTACTAGCACTAAGCCATTCCCCACCCCCCTCTTACATTACCTTAGTATCTATTTATAGATTACAAAAATGGGCCTAAGCATGGGTAAACCCATGGGCTGACATCCCTTTCCCATTACATTAACCCAAAACCCTAGAAGAGGCCCAAAGTGGGCCGAGATCCTGTGATCTCTACTTCGCCAAATATGACCAAGTGTTCCTCAAAACTTGGTCAAGGGCCAACAGGTGTCGATATTACTAATCACAACGCGGTAGATGAGTTTTCTATGATACAATTCACAAAAGTGTTCTCGATGCAAAAGTCGACGGAATAAGTAGACAACAACGTAATGGATCTTTCCAACGGACAAGATACCTTCATTAATTCAGTTCGGTCCATTACAGTGTGGTCCCAATGGTCTGATGGCATGATTTCTGACCATAAATGTCATTCTAACTGTTCGGGGTATCATTCTAATGGTTATACTATTCCCAATGTCTATATTTCTTCGCCATGGCAAAGTGCCATGTGAAACTGTTTTAATATCCCGACGAAGTTCCATTTTTGTAAATTTTCCTTCTGCGAAGTTCCCTTTGGAACCTTCTGTAACTTTTTGATATTTGATCTCTTCTTGCTTAGTTTTCTAGCCTTATTTCCAATGAGATTCGTCTCAGTATTCCTATTTCCCTTTTGATTTTTATCTCCTCTTGGCATAGTAACTTCGCGTTGTTGAGATTCTTCCCTAGGATTCAGGGGCAATACTTCTTCTTTATCAAGGGTAAGCATTTCAATATTCTATGAGTCTTCGTGTGTTCTTTCAACTTCGACATCCACAGTCCTAAATAGCTTTGATCTGTTCTCCTATTCTTCAATCAAGTCTGCGATCCTCCTAGTCATGAAATCTTTTAATTCTTTTTTTTTTTTCTCTAAGACTTCTTCTTCTTTCCTTCTGGCCCGATCCCTTTCAATCCAATGTTTTCCTAGTAATATAGAAAATGGGGTGCTATTCTCAACAAATTTAATAACCTCAAAATCTTCTTCTATCGAAGATCCATGAGCACTCATAGATATCTGGGTAAGTCTTCCACATAGGGTCATCATCTTTCCTCTAAATAATCCTATTCCTCTCAATGAAGGAATCATAGCAGGCTTTCCTAAAATTTTCCATGTTCTTTCTGTCATTATATTCACCCGTGTTTCTTCATCCAGATTATAGTCAATGTTGAAGTCTCCTATTCTTACTTCCATTTGATATTTCTCTTTTAACATCTCTGATAGATTAGTATCTTTGTGGTCATTCAGGGTTTCTTTCATCTGTAATAGTACAGTCTCTGATTCCTTCTGGGGTTCTACCATGGTCTCAGTTTCTTGACCTTTCTCAGGGTCTACTTGTTCCATATTCATTATTTCAATATTAGAAATCATTCTAGGGAAATCCAAAACTTCATGGTCCATAGATTTACAACAAAGACAACTAGATATTCTACCAGGGAAATCCTTAACAGGATGTCTCGGTCTTCTGCAATTGTAACAAAGATTTAACCCTCTCTTTCTTTTAAATGATCCCCATCCTTNAGCTAACCTGCAAAAAATTATTTCTAGGATCCTGCATCCATTTGTTAGTCCAAACATTCTTTCTATGCATAGGAATAACACATCTTTCATTATTCTGATCAAATCTACTCATATCAAATCTTCTTTCATCTAGTTGTGCTCTAGTTTTCAGGCTAGGACAAAATTTATTAAGCATTCCTAGATCTATATTCTTGAAACAAAAATTTCCACTTATCTTACTTTCGACAAAGCACAAAGCTTCCAAATCTAAAACTTTTCCACTATTCTTACCTCTATCAGAGCACAAAATCGTTCAAATCTTACCTCTTTTCTTTAGATCAGACTTCTCTTCTTAGCACAGAGATTCACAATCCAAGTAGAGTATTTCGCACCAGGGCAACAGATCTACGTATAGAGCTTTCACAGTTTCAGGTCATATCTTCTCACAAAGCTTCTTCTTCCTCAGTTCCCAACAATCACAGTTTCAGGTCAGATCTTCGCACAAAGCTTCTTCTTCCTCAGTTCCTATAAATCATAGTTTTAGGTCCCGACAATGGAACCATTTGTTGGAACAGGGGTACAGCCAGGGTTCAATGCTACAACAACGCACCAACAAAACCCTAACTACCAGCCCTTTCGGCAACACCTGCGAAGCAGATGAAGTCTCACCTGAGGTAGAGGTAGGGGTGGTTGAAGGACTCCAGTGTCTTCAACCTTAGTTGGGACATAGATATGTGATTGTAACACCTTAACAAAGCACTTAGTTATTACAGTCCATTAGTATTAAGCTTTATTTCACAGCGCAGCTAAACCCTAACAACAGATCAGTGCAGTATTCACACAGATCCAATAGATTTAAGAACGAAGCACACACATAGAGATCATATCTAGCATTCATTCACATTATTCAGCATTAAACTATCATATCAGATTCATCTATCATCTAACATCGTACTAATCATTCAATCATATAAGCAAGAGAGAAACCATAAAGAACAAATCATTCACAACAAAGGATATATGTGGTTCACCCCCACCCTAGGGCTACATCCACCAACTCTTCATCTTCTTTATTATCTTACTTCAATCTTCTTACATGCACAGAGCCTCAAGATCAACTTCACAGAGGATAGGAGATTTGCGCACTCTTCGCTAGATCCTCCTTCTTTGAGTTATAGCATAAATCCTTCCACAGTCTCTTACAATCACTTGCACTTAGCTCTGCAAGTGTCACACAGTATGCACAAAGCACTTACAACTATTACTTGCACTTAGCACAACTTACAACTCTTCGATCACATAGATCGAACTACTTCCTACACCGCCTAGCTTTCTATTTATACATTACAAAATAGGCCTAAGCATGGGTAAACCCATGGGCCAACATTCCCATACCAGTTACATAGCCCAAAAACCCAAAAAGGCCCTAAAAAGGGGTAGAGATCCCACGACCTTCACCTCGTATTGCACTCCTCCTTCGCCAGCCTGTCAAAGTCCCAAAAATAGGTCAAACATGACCAAGGATCCTTAAGACTTGGTCAAGGGCCAACACTCACGGTGCTTATTTCAGGCCATATACGGATTTGATGAGTTTACATACTTTTTGTTCTTGTCCCTTCACAACAAAAAATTATGGCTGAGACATGAAGACATTCTCTTTCAAGTCTAACTTTCCATCCATTATGTGCTACCAATTCAAATAAAGTATGAATGGTAGCCCATTTTTTTGTAGAAGCAAAAGTCTCCTCATAATCAATACCTTACTTCTATGCAAATCCTTTTTCCATGAGCCTTGCTTTGTGCTTGTCAAGTGAACCATCTGATTTGTGCTTGTTCTTGAAGATCCAATTGGTTTGATTTCGAAAGGAAGGTCCACCAACTTCTATGTCCCATTATTGATCAAAGAATCATACTCCTTTTGGATGGATTCTTCCCACTCATTATGAGAAGAATCTTCTTCAAAGGAATTTGGTTCAAAATTATTAGATAAATTCAATTCATATGAAATATCCATATCATATACATCACCTGAATCTGAATTATATACATCACCTCCATATTGTCTTGTAGAAATTTTGGTTCCTATCTTTCCAACCTCATGAGGATGAACACTTTCAAGTGTATTTATGAGCCACTTTGGTGGACCTTTTTGATATGGTCTAGGTTTTTCCATTGATTGAGATGGTGCTACATTTCCATCAAGGCTTAGCCTTTCAATCCTCTCAATCACATAATCCAAATGAAATTCCTATTTTGATGAACTGGCTGGAAATTCTTCACGAGGAGGAGATGGTACTTCAAAAGGATATTCCAAAGATTGATCCAACATAGTCCCCACTCCCCTTCAATATGTGGAATCTCATCATCAAACTTGTGATATTTCTTTACATGGGTGAATCTATCCAGATGATCAAGTTGCTACTCAATAGTTTTTTCATTCTTGGTGGATTCAAGAAAAGTCACATCTTTGGAAAGAAAGAACTTCTTGTTTACTTAATTGTAAAGATGATATGCCTTTGTGGTATTTGAGTACCCCAAGAATATGCACTTCTGACTCCTTGCATCAAGCTTGTTTCTTTGCTCCTTAAGAATTAAGGTATAGTAGGTAGAACCAAAGACCCTGAGATGCTTCATCGAATGAATGCGACCATACCACATTTAATAAGGAGTATTATTCCCAAGAGCATGAGATGGACTATTTTTTTCACAAATACTGTACATAGAACTACATCAACCCAAAACATTAATTTCACATTTTTGAAAAACATCATGGAAATAACCATGTTTAAGAGAGTCATGTTCATTCTTTCAAGCTACACCATTATGTTGAGGATTGCATGGAACAATGGTTTGATGACTGATCCCATGTTGGAAACGGTATATTTCAAACTCATTTCAAGTGTATTCCCTTCATTATCAGTATGAAGAGTGCCAATGCGATATTGAGCTTCATTTTGAATCCACATATGAAAATTTTTAAAATTTTAAAATTCTTTATTTTGATGTTTCAACACATACACCCAAAACATCTAGGTGTAGTCATCAATAAAAATCATAATATATCTATTGCCATTTGTAGATGGAATATGCACGGGGCCACACAAATTATAATGAATTAATCAAAGTTTTTTACATACTCTAGAAGTGGAATCATGGAAAGGTTGTTTTCTATGTTTTCCAAGGATACAAGAATCACATTGTTTCAATTTTCTATGAATAATAGGAAAACCAGAAATACCATTATTTTTCAACAAATAAAGGTTGTCATAATCAATGTGTCCAAATCTAGCATGCCACAAGAGACTAGATGACAACGTACCTTTGTTGTGGTGAGATAGGTATGCAAAATTCTATGCATGAGAAGACGTCCCTTTCAAATTCAACAATTTTTCATCCTCCACTCCTGTCATAATGAGCATGTTGTCAGAAGCCTTCCGTGTTTACAATTTTTCACTGAATATATGAATATAGTGGCCTTTCTGTCAAATGTGCACAAGATACAACAAGTTCCTTCAAATCTCAGGAAGATAAAGCACATCATGCAGAAGAAAATATAGGAATCTAGGTAATTTAAACCCGACGATGCCAATTCCCAAAGGTTTGAGATTTGATTTATCTGCAAGATAGACTATACCATCTACACTGTCATTTAAATATTCAAAGAATTCTTTCTAGAAGGTCATGTGGAATTTTTCACTTGTGTCTAGTAGCCATGCATATTTCCAAGAAGAAAATGAAGTGTTAAGTAAATCTGTTAAGAACCAAATGATTGAATACAAAGGCACCACAACAGATATACAAGAACAATATGCAAAATCTTCTTTATTACCATCAAACCCTTAGGGTAGGGCAACACCATACAATGGATCCTATTATGGAAGGGATCCTCTCCTGTTCACTTGCCTCTTCGAGGGGGCATCCTCCTATTGAGCTACCGCTCCAAATACAATATTTCTCTTCATGTCTCATT
>JASDQU010682796.1:2877-46028 GCA_032191745.1 Picea mariana | reverse complement strand
GGATTGAGATCCGTCTGTAATCTCCATTGGCTGAATAATAAGATGACCGATACCTATGCTTGGTGGACGTAGCCCAACATTTGGGTGAACCACGTAAATCCCTGTGTCTTTGTTGCTTGCATTTGTATTGTTTGTCTTATTGATAATTGTGTTTTCCGCATTAACAATTGCAACATTATGATGGAAACGTGAACAATGCAGGCACCTGTGCAGTTGCGGGAATTATATATTCATGCTCCACTTTTAGAGTTTCCAGACTCTATACGGAAGTTGCAGAACATCGAAAAGATTGAACTGAATGGTTCATTGTTCTCATCTCCAGGTCAAAAATTTTGTGCGCAACTATCAGCTTTACCAGAAGAATTTTGTGATCTGCGATTCTTGAAATATCTAGATCTAAAGTGTTTACCATTGCAATTTCTTACAAAGTACTTTGGGAAGTTAACAAATCTTCAACACATCAATCTGTGTGAATGCTATAAATTGCAGACACTTACAGATTCCTTCGGGGATTTAACCAATCTCCGAGAGCTCAATCTGTTTTGCTGTACAAGTTTGGAGGTGCTTCCAGATTCCTTAGAGAATTTAAAGAATCTCCGAGAGATCAATCTGCGGGGCTGTAAAAGTTTGGAAACGCTTCCAATTTGCATAGAGAATTTAACAAATCTCAAAGAGATCAACCTTGTGGACTGTGAAAGTTTGGAGGAGCTTCCAAATGCCTTCGGGACTTTGACGAATCCCCAAAAGATCAATCTGGCAGGGTGTAAAAAATTGAAGATGCTTCCAAATTCCATAGTGAATTTAACAGAGCTCATAGAGATCAATCTGGCGGGCTGTGAAAGTTTGGAGATGCTTCCAAATGCCTTGGGGAGTTTAACGAATCTCCAATATATCTATCTGGAGAACTGTGAGAGTTTAGAGCAGATGCCTTCAAATTCCTTGGAGAATCTACTGCAACTGAAATATCTGCATTTGACGAATTGTCACAGGTTGACCATTTCCGACCAAATATTTGGAAATATCACCAGCCTTGAATGTTTAGATCTCTCAGGTTGTATCCAAATGGAAGTATTGCCTCTCCAAGTGCTACATCAACAACACTTGAGAAAGTTAAATTTGTTAAATACCCGCATAGAAGAGTTGCCCAGTGGACCTACGGTATGCCTAAGCAATTTGAAAGTTCTGATATTGGGAAGCCCTTTGTTAAAAGTGCTGCCACCATGGCTCGGTTACCTAACGAGTTTGAAGAAATTGGAGCTCCATGGATGCAAGGAATTGAACTATTTGCCCGATTCAGTTGGACAATTGGCTCAGTTGAAAGAGTTGTATATAACGAAATGTGGAATACATTACTTACCAGCAGCTGTCATGAAGATGAAGAATCTGAGAACTTTGGGAGTACGCGATTGTCCGCTATGCGAACTGCCATTTCAGAAAGCTGAAGATGAAGAACCATCGTCTGCCCCAGAGGGGGAATTGGATTTTCCCATGGAGACGGGTATGATTGAACTCAATGAGATGCATCTGCACTGCACAGAAATATCGAAGGTAACCTTTCCTGAAGGTGTGTGTCCCAACCTTCATGAACTGAAGATCACGCAGTGTCATGGTCTGTTGGAGGTTGGAGCATTGCCAACAGCACTACTGCATCTTGATTTGAGGGGTTGTGATGCATTGAGGAAAATAGGAGGGTTTTGTGACCTTGTAAACCTTGAAGACCTAGACATCAGGGGATGTTGCGCCCTAGAAGTAGAGGAGCTGCTTGGTCTCGAAACTGAAATATCTCTGGATTTATTACGGATAAAAAAATTGAGATCTTTGAAGAAATTAAAGACGGCATTTCAGAGTTACGATTCGGACGGGGAGAAGGACACGGCAGTTTTGCATGGTGATTTTTGTGATCATGGTCAAAAACAACGTTGTACTATCATGTAATTTTTAAAAATAGTTATGTATTATTTAATTTTTTAAATAATTAGGTATTAGTGGGTGTATAACTTTAGGTATTTAAGTTTGCCTGAAATTTACAATGATATGAAAATTACATAGCCATTCAGTTTTTGTAACTCTCTATTATTTAGGGATTAAAACATTTTTTAAATATCTTATTATAAAAAAAAGACATTTGTCATTATTTTCTGCAAGCCAATTTCGTGGCACATAATAGCTTATGCTTCCAAGATGTTTTATTTGGGTTTTCTTAGATCGTTGTGAGAAATATTGAAAGGGAGTTGAATCATTATTATACACAATCATTAATTTCTTTTATCACAATTTCTTTTTAATTAAAATATGTTTTATTAATAGTTAATCATGCAATTCACCATATATCTTGTTTTATAAAATTTGTAATCACAAATATGCAATAATTTTTGTAACACCAACTTACAAGGAACACCAATTCCCTTGTTGATCACCAACTCAACTAATGAGCAATAATTGACATAATTATTATTCAGTCACCAACTTCTAAGAGACATCAATCTCCTTTCTTACTCCACCTGTTACCCTTAAAAAATATATTAATTAAAAATGTGTTTATATATTAATACTTTAGTTTATACCTAATATATTTGTATTAGTTTATACATAATATATTAATACTTAGTTTACAAAATATATTAATTAATAATATGTTTATGTATTAATACTTTAATATGTTACATTATATATTTTTATTTTTGTATTTTTAATATGTTATATTATACATTTTTGTATTAATATCTTAATAATGTTTTATTAAATACAATACATTAAGTTTAATGTAATACTATTTTATTAAAGTATTGATATAATGTATTTGTTAATGCATTTAATTTATTTATTGATGTGTTTAATATATTATTAATATTTTACATTATTAGTGTAATAATATTTTAACATTTTATTAATTAATAATACACTAATGTATAAATTAATTGATACATTAATATATCAAACAATTAATATGTCACTTTATACATTAATGCTTTAGTTTATATATTATATTAATACATTAATGATTGTATCAATTAATTGTCAACCTTTACGTTAATGTATTAATACATTATTATTATATTAATAATTTAATATGTTACATTATATATTAACACAAATTATTACTTTAATTTATACATTAGAGTAATGTAATAATGTATTGTTAAATACATTAAGGTTAAGGTCACTCTATTACTACTTTATTAATGTATTAATATTTTAATAATCTATTGTATTTATTGTTGTATGTAATCTATTACTAATGTATTATATTATATACTAATGTAAATTAATACTTTAATTTATACATTATTATTATATATTATATTAGTATATTAATAGACCATTAATTTATATACATTAATTTATTATTATAATATATTTATTAATTTAATAATTAATTTATGCATTAGTTATCTATTAATATATTGAAGGTAGCTCCCAAAGTATGTTGGTCGTCAATTAGCAACAACCACTTTATAAAAGTGGTTGATATACGCCATTAATTTGGAAAGGTGAATAAATGGCGTCGATCGACGTATATCAACCACTTTTATAAAGTGGTTGTTAATAGTTACGTCGATAGGCGTACACCTATTGGAAATGGAAATGGGCATAATTAATGACCTTTTAATTTAAAATTCTAATGCTAGCAATTGAAGACGCTGACATATTCTTCGTCGTCCTCCCAAATCAATGAATGTTTTATTATTCATAACTTCCTTGTATTTTTGAATGCATCAGTTAATCTGTTTACTTTTGAACATTTACCTAATCATATTAAGAAATTACTGTAACACCATATAATTACCACGTTTAGATGATTAACCTTCTAGATTACCACATTTGGATGATTATCTAATACTACTTCAACTTCATTATTAGGAATTACATGTATCATATTAGAGGTAAGCACCTCATGCCACATTTACCATGGGAGGTAGGCACCTCGTTTCCATTGTATCGTGGATTTCCTCAGTTGTCCCCGCGTTTCATTCTCTACATGCACGTGATAGTGGAGGATTCCATGTGTCCTAAAAGGTAATGGCAGGCAAATATGAAGCCCATGACAAATCCCTTCCCGCTGCCCTCCTTCGCATGCAGTTGAATTGGAGGCCAAAGTTGGCAAAGCGCGATTGCATGTATTAATCGAATACATTTTTATCCCTGCTCAAATTTGTGGAGGTCTCTTTCATTGGTATTATACTTTAGTTTTTCGATATTTTGACATTTTGCATGTATTTGTTCAGAGGGCCAAAAGCTTAGATCTACTATGGATTTTAAGGAGCGTTGTTCTTTTTAGTGAATCGTTGTGAAGAATTATGGTTAAGAATATGAATCCCATGACAAATCCCACACATTTTGAGACGACCCACGCCAGAATCTGTACTGTGAAAATCACTATGCCGAATGTCAATTACCTTTTCCATTACAAGTATAGAATTATCTCTTTAAGTGTAAGGAATTGGTTTTCATATTTTGTTGGTGTCTTTATAGCAATGTATAGAATTATATACCTAACAATTATGTCAACTATATATTCCAATGACATGGTCATGTTTGAGATTATCCTCATGTTTGCACCATTGCTTGTGAAAAAAATGGACTGCCGAAATATAGTAATCTTTGGCAAAGATAGTGAGATAGTCAAATAGATATCATAGATTATGTTGATTAAATATGGTTAATCTCAAATTTCATAGTGGAATTTTTTAGTCTTGTTTTATTTGGATAGTAAAAATAAATGCCACTCTTACATTTTTTTTTGGAGCAAGGAAAATATTTGTCTCGCTTTCCTTTCAATTTGACAATCTCTATCCTCCGCTTGCACTACATGGTGTAGTTGGACTTCGATTGTTTGAGATTTCGTTGAATGTAAAGGCAATTTGGGTGAAGTAATATTTTTAGTGGGCATGATCTTTGATTGAGTTCAACCAAGCCCATTTGATCAAATAAACAAGGTTGATCTGTGCATTTGGGGCACCCAAATTGAATCTTTGGCTAGTGATGATAGGGTTTCACAATCTGTATTTTATTTTTACATTATTATTTTTTAATATAATGTTATCTAATCTAATATCATCCTAATTCTAACCTTAAATATCATTTTAACCCTAACCTGATAACATCACTATACTGATAACATCTCTATACTGGATTGTAGAGAACCTCAGCTCCTGGTAACAGAATAGTCTATATGCACAACTGCTTTCACGATTCCATGAAGGAGTTCTTTCAGTGATACTCTAGCAAAATGTTCATTACAATTTTATTTGGTGAACTACATCGGAAAGGGCCATCTAATATAGCGGGTCAAGGCAGCTGCGACACTGGTGATTGTCGCGGTTTGCTCAGTTGTCAAGTCTCTGGACGACCTCCTGCAATGCTCGTTGAGTATACTCTTAATGGGAAAAAAAAATTCTATGACATCTCTCTCATTGATGGATTCAATCTACCTCTCTCCATAACCCCCTCGAACACTAGTTTCCCATCTGTGGACCTCAGCTGCAACATTATTTACAAGTGCCCGATAGAATTGAGAGTCATTGAAGGATGCGAGAGTGCTTGTGGTGCCGATGAAGCTTTAAATTCTCCTCACTAGTGCTGCACAGGGAACTACGTCAACAACTGCCCTCCCAACAACTATTCTGAACACATTAAGGGGCAGTTCCTACAGACCTACAACTATTGCAAGGACGGTTAATACGTGATGATAATATCATCCATATTCATATTAAAGATAAATAAATTCAATCTCCTTAGTATCATGTTCATAATAAGGATACACTTGTATTCAAAGAGCGAGTTCTATGCAAAGGTACTTCATTCAATTGAGATTGAATGGTTTCCTTTGTTGCGTCTTGTAATCCACAAATTCAATCTCCATATCCAGTATATTATCATATTCATAATCATAATATTCAAGTGCATTTACATAAATGCATGTTCCATAGCTAGGTGGGTTAATTTAAGTGGTTTGTTGTCAAACTGTTTACCTAGTTTACCATTCACTAAATGTGGGCAAGTACTATTTTCCGTACTTCTATTCCTAATAAAAAATTAAAAAAAATACATTTCCAAGAGGAGAGTCAAAATGATACTATTGAGATTGATTGATATTAAATTAAGCATAATTAATTATGATTTTGGAATTAATCTTATGTTATGGCTTTCATAGCAAGTCTTTAAACAACTGTATCCCATGGTGATGCTGATCTCTTGCCTCGACCTTCCTATTTCTGCCACTTATTTCAATGCCCAGAAGGAAAAAAAACGAGAAAAAGTTAATTAGCTTCCTTTGCTACTTATATTTCAATGGTAATCAGAACCCTATTAATAAGAGATGACCATAATATAATTCTATATATGTTATACTCTAGAGTGGGTCAATTGTTCTAATCACTACTTTCTCATTACATTTGCAATGAAACTCGGGACATTACATTTGCATTCTCAGTACATTTGCAATGAAACTTAGGAGAGAAGAAGGGAGATTGTTCAATGCTTCTACATGTTATAGTTGAGAGGTTAACATAAACAATATGCATGAGTCTCAAGGGAAACTCGCTAGCTTTTGGATTGTTCACACTATAAAACACATCAATATAGATATGGACGATGGCATGAGCTCAAGGGCCATCTTTATATTACAGGTTCACAATATATTATAGACAGTGACAGAGTGGAAAACGAGCTTAAACAACTGCTTATGCACCCCATAAAGAACACAAGTAGTATACATGGTAATTGTACCTATTGTTTATATGTTGCAATATATATGTTTGCCATATTGAGAGCTGGGTGTGATTGGTGTATATCACAACAAATGGCACTGGATCGTTGGTGTAGATTCTTAACAAATTCAATTGAATTCGGATGCAACTATTGAGCTTTGGATCTAGATCTAGATCTGAACCATAATTGTAGGTAGATTTAAGTTTAAACAGTTTGAGTAAACTACCTACAATTAAAAAAAATCATTTAGAAGCTAAAATAAGGAAATCTTTGCTCAATAAACATTTTAAATCATGCCATTGGATAAGAATAGGAAGGGAAATAACCCAAATCTATAAACCAAAAATTATTTAGATTTCAAACCCTAAAATTATGTTTTATATCATTTAAGGTTTAGGGGATGCAAAATGAAACAGAGATCATAAGATTTATCCCATGCAAGATATAGATGCGAGGAGATCAGTAGTCAACCAACATTTAGATCCGAAATGAAGATATGATTTATATTCCATGTTTAGGTAGATCCAAAATATAGATCTACGATTCCATTTTTTCTAAACTTAATTGAAAAGGCCCCTGGGCCTTAAGGATTGAAACGTCACTCTGATACAATATGTGAGACCCTAAATATGAACAAATTTGAATAAATAGATAAACACCACAAATTTCAACCATTGAGTGATAAATTAGAGATACATGATTGATGATTACATAATTTATAAGGAGGAGCAAGTAAAGTACCTAAAATCGATGGGATCATGTTACCTCTGGCTCTCTAATCCTTAATCTCACATGCAACATGCTGCAACACAATGTGGGGGATTACTATCCTCCCAACCAACCCTCTCCTCCCAACCAACCCATCAATCATCACGACTGAGAGCCAACTCTTCTAAGCTTTGTCCTCAAATTACCCAAGCAAATTGAGAATGACAAGGAGGAATTCTTCAAGGGCTTAGTAGAGAAAAATAATTCCTCCTTAAGAATGACAAGGAGGATTTTTTCAAGGGCTTAGTAGAGGAAAATATTTCCTCCTTGAGAATGACAAGGAGGAGTTTTTCAAGGGCTTAGTAGAGGAAAATAATTCTCACCTAAAAAATTATAATAAGGAGTGATCACAAAGATTAAAAACTTAAAATCTAAGAATAGAAACTACAAAAAGAAAATCAAGATCTCGAGAAGAAATTTGACAACAAATTATTGGAGAAAGATGAAGAAATTTATAGCCTAAAAGATCACAGTTAAGAACTACTTACACAAATCAAGAAGTCAAAGGATATGAAGCAATGCATTCAGAAGTTGGAACAAGAAAATCAAGATCTTGAGAAGAAATTATCAGAAAATGATGAATAAACTTCTCACTTATGGAACCTTAATCAGAGGTTGCTCGAACAAATCAAAAGGTTAAAATATGAAACACTAGAAAATCCAAACCTTAAAAATAAAGTCCATGAGTCAAAGACTAATGAAAAACTTGTATGCCTAAAGGCTCATAATTAAGCTTACTCATGCAAATTAAGAAGCTTAAGAATGATCATAAATTGTTGCAGATCAAGTTAGAACAACTTAGTAGTAAAAAAAAAACATCAATTAATATAGAAACAATGATTAAACCTATGGAACTAGAAAAGTATTCAAACTTAAAAATCCAAGTCTCGGGAAAGGAACCAATACATATCCAATCAACATCACAACTTGAAAAGATGCAAATCAAGTTGAAGCAAGGATATTTTCAGATGTCACACAAACAATTGAAACTCCAAGTATCTCTACCAATAAATGTTTAAGGATCAATAAAGCAACAAAAGTGTCCAAAGAAGACCTACTTCTAAAAGTGAAACAAGAAAACACTACAAATATGTTAAGTAAAGTTCATGTTACAAGGATGTTTTACCAACATCCTAATCACAAGAGTTGATACCTTAACCAATCAATATATCGACATGACTCTAAACAAAAAAAAATGACCTATATTTGGAAGAATATCAATGCTAGTACAATTGAGTCTCATAATAAAGATTCATGTTGGGAATATATGTGTAATGTTCCACAAGGGATCGAATTAGGGTGGTCAAACCATCTTACAAATTGACAATTCTACTCGGTGCTTTGAAGATCATATCATCTTGTATAATCAACCACTATAGCTACAATAACATAGAACCATGAGACCAAATCACAAGACAAAACCAGAGATAAGTCAACACAAGTGCAAGCAATGTTAAGCAACACAAATGGAAACCAAACAAAATAGCAAGAGTTCACTAGGAAATGGCTAAAGAAATGAGATAGAATCATGCAATATCAAACCAAAAGTCATGGCATGATTAATGAGGCTCTCGAGCCTATGATAAATACTCAACATGGGTACCAAAAGGCAAGCAAGGTGCTAACTAGGACATCCCATGATAGATATGCTCTACTACACAAGTTATAGAAAAAGAAAGATATGAATAGGTTAAGTGTTGCAACTTGGTAGGTTCAATCCTAGGACATAACAATGTAGAAATAAGGTAAGTGATGCAAAGTGGAAGGCAAAAAATACCTATCCCTACATGCTAAGAAAGAATATTTACCCCAAGATCATAGAAAATTGTAGTTAAAAACATCAAATAAATGTAATACATAGACCTGCACACAAGAAAAAAAAACTTCCTTGAGATTAAAAGAGTAAATAACAAAAAATGTAAAAAAAAATAAATAACACAAAAGAGTATTTCATGGAGCTAAATATGATTCAAAAATGTAATTAAATAGGTGAAAAAATCATTTTTACTATACCATTTCTAAAAAATTATCAAGCTAGGTGAAGCAACCAAAATCTTACCCCAGACTTCGGCAACAGCTTTCGGGAACATCAACCAATTGATTTTGATTTCTTCGGATACTTCATAATCTCCCTCTCTTTAATTTCATTACCCATTTTTTCATTTTTTTTTACTTTTCACTTGATTTTAAACTATACAAAAAATTTCTTCTATGTGCTCTTAACTTCTCTTCTTGCGGGCTACAAGCAAACAACCCTGCTCCCAACTTCTCTTCTTACAAGTCACAAGAAAACAACCCTACTCGTAACTTCCATGAAGAAAATTTACGAGAGAATGTAATTGTCTCGTAACTTCCATGAAGAAACTTCACGAGAGAATGCAATTGTCCACAAGGGAAGGCGTGAGCACTCCTAGAAAAAAAAAATGAAAAAAAAAAATTTGAAATGTCTCTAACTTCCAAATTATTTTCTATCCTTACAAGCATCTTCACAATAAAATTTTGAAATTTCTGTAACTTCCAAATTCTTTTCTAACCTTACAAGCATCTTCACAATGGTGATTGAATGGAGAGAGTGTGAACACGAGGATGATGACAATGTTTTGCTTTGGGACTAAACAACAATTCTAGATGCCATCCATTATTGTGGACTCTTGAAATTCTCCATGTTTCCAAAGATGTAGAGTTAAAAAAAATTATTACGGAGGTTCATAAGATACTAGGATTCCTATAAGGGATTGTGCTATTTGAATTTTTATTTTTTGTGCTAATTTGGAGGTGCTTGCAGGTTGCATAAGGGAAACTATCAATCAACTTGCGAGTTGTCAACAAGAAACTCATGAGCATCAAATGATAAGATAAAGTATATGCAAAAAGAGTGGCAAGTCATGGAGAAATCATAGGTAAATGGCCACGCAAAGCATAAGTGTTCAATGGTAACAAGATATAGCTATAAGTTTCCTCGACCAAAAACCATGTGGAAGATTCCATTGATTTTGGCCCTCATCCTCATGGTGTCCCACCTTTCTAAGGGAAGATGAGGATTGCGATTGCATTTGATGATTTACACTTAGAGGTGATCACTCACTTGTGGCCTACCACTAGGATTGTCCAATCATCTTCCTCCTCTTGCTTAGGGCCTACATCACCAAAGTCCTATGTTTGATTTTGTTTGATTTCTACATCCAATTTGCTCTATGCTAACAGTGTTATTATTTTGGACATGACGAGACATTATTTTGTATATGGTGGTATGTTGATTTTTTTGGATGATGTGGATAGACTTATGCTCTTTTTTTACATAATGAACATATTTGCATTATTATATTAAAATGTTTATTTTTGCATAAATGAAGGTATTTAATATGGTTCATGGGCAGTTGATGGAAACAAAGTGTTGATTATTATTTGATGAGAAAGCAATGTATAATTTGGTTATCTTGGTAAACATAACATTATTTTAATCTTCATTGCTTAAGTTATTTCCCTTTTATTGCACTCACGTATGAAAGAGGTAGCCATAAGAAGGAAATAAGAGAGATGAGGGGTTTTCCCGAGAGTTGTTAACACATCATAGCTTCGGTAATTGAAGTTGTGTTTGGTGGTGGTTCCCCTCTTGTTTGATTTTTCCTCTGAGCAAAGAACCTTGGAGATTATTATATTTTATTTTTGACCTCCAACCTTCCTAGAAACATTAAAACGTCATTTACGTTTTATTTATTTAGCATTTTCTCATAAAGAGTTGATAACTACTTTTTGTCCTCTAAGTCATTATAAAGTTATAAGATGGAAAGACACAAGATAGAAACACAAGATATTTTGAAGATTTGTTGATTTTGTGATACATATTTTATATTCACATCCATTCTTTTCATTTTTAAGAGTCTAATTGCACTAAATGAAAATAGTAGTACTTTCCAGAGGTTCAATCACTAAGTGGGTGAAAAATTTATATTTTGACTCTAAGGTAAGTATGGATTGCTCTATTTTAAGGAGGATGTTGATGTCACTCTATGGCACATGTCATCTCCCTTGAACCTTATGCATGTTGATGATTATAGTTGTGTGAGACATTCTCTAGGACACAGTCTGATTGAGTCGACCTAAGAGAGAGCCCCTGATATGGGCGTGTGGTTCCTATATGAGATAGAGCTAGAACGTAGAGATGGCCTCCTCCTTACAGAGAGTTGAGAAGAACTCCAAATGATTCTTTTGTGTAACGCAGTGAGTGAGATCTGCAGAGTTGGACATGCATGTGGCTGAGCACAAGGTGAACATGTGAATTCCCATAGAGTTGGGTGCATCGTCATGAGACAGAGATGAAGATGATGTATTAGCCTCCTCTGAGCAGAGAGTTGAGATGATGAAATCTAGATGAATCTCATGTGTAATGCAGTGGGAAAGAAGATCCATTGAGTGGACGTGCCTGTGGACGAGCACAGGTGAACGTGATCCTAATGGTTGAGCACTAGTGAGAGTGGTTCTCTTGTGTAATGCAGTGAGACAGAGATATGGACATCCCTATGGATGTGCCCCTAGGGGCTTAGCACTAGTGGGTGTATGAGATCCCTTGCTATATTGTTCAATATTTAGACCTGCCTGTAACCCTAATTGTAATGTAAAGGATACAGTTCGGCCCAACCTTAATGTAATTGATAATTAATGTAAAAGATAATTAATCTGGTTATTATTAATTATATTGTGAGTTAGAGAGGTCGAAACTATTGTGCCAATAGACATTTTTGTTGATAGGTCAATTCTAATATAAGTAAAGGTAGATTCCCCATTGAGGAATCATATATTTTGAGTGTGTTTGGAAATTTCAACAAGTACATCTTCTTGGGAAAATTGCGCACCTCTCTTGGGCGCTAGTCTTCTAGGCTTTGCAAGCACCCTCTTGTGTGCTAGGTTTTCTTGGGGGTGAATGTATTTCTCTTCAAGAATATAGAAAAGGATTTGACTGGGTTTTCTTACCTTGTTGAGAAGGGTTTCCCATGATACGTTTTGTGTTCTTGTGCATGGTGTTTCTTCTTGTGATCTTGGTTGTTGCAACATAATTGGTTATGGTTTAAGTAAAATGTTAAAATCGAATGAAATTCATGCTTAAACCTTTTCTATTGAAAATCAACATGGTATCAGAGCATATGTCTTGAAGAACCCCTGCACAAGCATCTAAAAGGATAAACCATCCTTCTTCTGTAGTTCCATATGGCCTCTAGGGTTTCTGCATAAATCTGTATGCCTATCACTTAATCATCTCTTTCAGTACTTTACAAGTGAACGTTGAAGCTAAAACTTGAACCAAGTTGTACAGCCTTCATGAGCACATCTCCAGAGACCTTCAAAGTAAAATTTCGAGGATTTTGAGTTTTTGGCCCTAGGGTTTCTAGGGTGTCGAGATTTTCTACAGAATCTTGATCCTAGGGTTTCTGCAACTTCTTGAAGAAATGTTTTCAACTCAACAAGCATTCCTGTGACACTATCAAAGTTGATTGTTGGCAGTCATAAGCCTAACAAAATCTAAGGTTACTAGTCCAACCTAATCATTAGGTTTTCTAAATCCAGTTGGCGAGAGTTTGAGAAAAAATCTGAACAAATGAAGAAAAAAACTTTAGTAGAAGATAGGCTTGATGGAGAAAGCAACTTCAGCTCCTGGAAATCAAGGCTTCAGGTCACCCTTGAAGAATATGACCTTTTGGATGTGGCAACTAAAACTTTACTAGATACAATTACTGATGAAGAGAAGAATATAAGAAAGGAAGAAGATGTCAAAGCAAGAAAAATAATCATCTACTCAGTAAGAGATCATCTCTTACCTCATATTTCCAACCTGAATACAGCTTATGAAATGTATGAATCATTAAAAGAATTGTTTGAAAGTGACAACACTCTCAGAGCTCTTACCTTGAAGAGCCAACTTCAAAGTACCAAGATGACGAAAGGTGATATAGTTTCTATCTTCTTTATGAAGATATCAGAGATTAAAGAACAACTATAAGCCATTGGAGAAATCATGTCCAATAGAGAAATTGTCTTATCCACTCTCAACAACCTTCCAAAACATTGGGAGCCTTTTCTTCAAAATATCAGTGGAAGAGAAATTCTACCAACCTTTGATCATTTGTGGACAGATTGTACTCAAGAAGAACTTAGACTTATAAATAGAGGAGTGGAAGACTCCCCTAATGAAAATCATGCTCTTGCACTTCATACAAAGCAGGAAACAAAAATTTGTGGCCTTGAGTACCACAGAAGCAGAGTATATAACATCAAGTGTGCGAAGAAATGTGGCTTCACAAGCTTCTGATAGATTTACTTGACCATGAGATGGATTCTATGATGATAACCAGAGTTGTGTGTAAATCTCTTTGAGAACCCAATGTTTCATGATAGATCGAAACATGTTGAGATAAAATATCATTATATCAGAGACATTATGTAGAGGAAAATAGTACACATGTAGTACCTTCCTACACATGAGCAGATTGTATACATCTTCACCAAATTAGCTTGGTCAAGAATACCTCCCTAGTTGAGAGGGATTGTTGATGACTACAGCTAAGACAAATTTCAAAGTACATCCATGTGAGACTTGGCATGATGAAGAATGTCTCCCTAGCTGAGAGGGAGTGTTAATGATTACAGTTACGTGAGACATTCTCCATGACATATATTGATTGAGTCAACCTGAGAGAGAGCCCCTAAGATGGGCGTGTGGTTCCTATCTGAGACAGAGTTGGAACGTAGAGATGGCCTCCTCCTTACAGAGAGTTGAGAAGAAATCCAGATGATTCTCATGTGTAACGTAGTGAGAAATGAGATCTACAGAGTTGGACGTGCCTGTGGCTGAGCATAAGGTGAACGTGTGAATTCCCATTGAGTTGGGTGCATCGTCATGAGATAGAGATGAATATGATGTATTATCCTCCTTTGAGCAAAGAGTTGATATGATGAACTCCCGATGACTCTTCTGTGTAATGCAGTGGGAAAGAAGATATGTTGAGTACATGTGCATGTGGACAAGCACAGGTGAATGTGATCCTAGTGGCTGAGAACTAGTGAGAGTGGTCCTCTTGTGTAATGCAGTGAAACGAAGATATGGGCATCCCTATGGATGTGCCCCTAGTTCTTGAGCACTAGTGGGTGTATGATATCCATTGCTATATTTTTCAAGAGTCAGACCTGCCTGTAACCCTAATTGTAATGTAAAGGATACAAGTCGGCCCCGCCTTAATGTAATTGATAATTAATGTAAAAGATAATTAATCTGGTTATTATTAATTATATTGTGAGTTAGAGAGGTCGGACATGTTGTGCCAATAGACACTTATGTTGATAGGTGAATTCTAATATAAGTAAAGGTAGATTCCCCATTGAGGAATCATATCTTTTGTGTGTGTTTGGAAATTTCAGAAAGTACATCTTCTTGGGAAAAGTGCACATCTCTCTTGGGCACTAGTCTTCTAGGGTTTGCAAGCACCCTCTTGTGTGCTATGTTTTCTTGGTGGTGAAGGTATTTCTCTTGAAGAATATAGAAAAGGATTTGGTTGGGTTTTCTTCCATTGTTGAGAAGGGTTTCCCAGGATACTTTGTGTGTTCTTGTGCATGGTGTTTCTTCTTGTGATCTTGGTTGTTGCAACATAATTGGTTATGGTTTAAGTAAAATGTTAAAATGGAATGAACTTCATGCTTAAACCTTGTCTATTGAAAAATCAACAATGCATGCTACCATGCCCTAGCCCAAATTCAAAGAATACATACCAAAGTTTTGATATGAATGTTTTATAATTGCTAACAAACATTTGAGTGCTTTCTCAATGCTTGTAATAATATAGGATCCATTGATAATGATGTATGCATGTGCTTGTTTGTTAATTAATTGAAGGGTAGGGCCTATATTGAGTTCTTTGATTTGCCTCCTAAGATCTTCTCTTCATGGGATGAATTTGTTTATTGGTTCAAATCCACCTTTGGAAAAATTCAAAGTTCCATCGTTGGTAAAGAACTACAAAAAATTGTCTTGCAAACTAGATGTGACTACCAAGACTTGCAATCTAGCCTTTACAAATATGTACAACCTCATTACAAAAGTGATTATGCCCATTAACTAAGAATAAAGTATACATTATTATAATACCCCACCTTTTGCATATCAAGACCATTTAGAAGAAATGAATGTGACTGATTTAGGATTTTCATAGTAGAATTGTTTGGGGTTTGAAGAACAATATTTACGAACATGTATGACCCTAGAATACCGTGACAAGAAGATTGGAATGCATGCAATATTATAGCTGACCCAAGAGATGAATAGCCACATGATTTCTTTTTAAAGGAGGATAGTTACTGACGTAGCTCCATAATAGTGTTTTCATCCTCCACCTAAACCCCTTTCTTGAGCTTTCCATACAAATCATTCACCTTCTCTCTTGTGGTGAAATATGTGAGGACAATATTGCTATGGATACTTGTGAATTTTCATGCTAGCCAAAGAATGTTTACATAGGAACAAACATATGCACACTAAAGAAACCCTTGATTGGGTTGATGGTAATGATGAATTCTTTGTTATTACAACAAGGCTTTTGGGCTCGAAGTAAGTCCAATTTGCCTCAAAATAGCAAAGTAAATGTTTTTGTTCGAAGTAAGAATGCAACCAGTGCTTCTAGGGTTGGAAATTATGCTACATCTGCCTAGAAAAGAACAAATCAATAATGTTATTCAACCCTCCAAAACATCATTTCCAACACCCAACATGTTCCCCTACAACATTGTAAATGATTTGGTGTCTATTAAGGATAACATGGCCATGTTTGATGCTCTCATATTTCTCGAGCATTAAAATAATATTAATAAAGCCTTGGTTTTCATTTCACAACCCAAGAAACACCACCCTCCCCAAGGTTGTCCAAATAAAATTTTCATCCCTTCAAGAAGAGGAAGACCTAAATGAGGAGGTTGCAACTACTTGTTCTTTTGGGATTGCACAGAAAATTAACCCCCATTTTTATGTGTCAATGAAAATATTTGATAACATAGCACATTGTTGGCTTGTAGATGGAGGTTCAAGTCCTAATGTCATGTCCAAAGTTATCATGGAACAACTTGGACTATTAGGTACAAATGAAACTCTTAGAAGCATGCTTGATTTTAATAATAAGTATCAATGATCCAAGTGGATATCAGTGGCCACCCACCTATTCCAACTAGCTCAAAACAGTTTTCTGGCAAATTACATTTTTTAGTAGTTTTTTGGTTCCTAAACTTCCAGGGCCATTTTGAGGGCCTAAATGAAGGTTTTTCGGGAGCGATCTCCTCAATGATATCCAAAGGCTTTCATATAGTCCCCAAAATGAATCTCCTCGACGATACCTTTCCAACGAGTTATCATGCACCCCAAACTGAGATCATATGCCAAAGTTACGCCCTCGGGAAGTTGATACACCAAACTACCCAAAACAGGGTCCACAAAATTGTTGGCTTTTCATCTTTCGGGGTAAGGGTTTTGGATTTTCTTTATGATAAAAATGCATTTGGAGCCTCATTGTAAAATCATCTTCTTGCAAATGTGAGTAGTCGTCACATCTCTTCTCAGAGATAAGTTGTCACCATTCTAGCGAGTCTTTCACTCTGTATTTCTACAGTTTTGTACATTTCTCTCATTAATATAAATTGTGTTAATGTATCTTTTTATTTATGGTTGCATCTCTCATATATTTCTAGATATCTGAGTTATCTCTGTACATTTCTTTATTATATCTTCGTTCTCATTTCATGTTGAAAATAATCTGGATCAATGGTATTAGAGCAGACTCCTCTTGATCATTTTTCAGTGCATGTCCCCTATGAGGTCCGAGTATAGAAATTTGGTTCTCAAGCCTGTCACTCTTGAGGACAATTGCTCTCACATGCCCAACAAAACCGTCATGGTAGAAGAAAATAAAAACGATGGAGTAGAATATTATATCAATATGTTGCTTGAGCAATCTCTCATGTGACAAAGGGACGAAATGATGGAGAATTTTTCCCACGTCCTTCAACACTTGTCGATAGCAACAGATGCATATTCATCAAGAGACCACTTTGGAAGCACCTCTCCTTTCAAGGTACAGGTTAATTTTGATACTCTCATATTTGAAGGTCATATAAATGTGGATGCCCTAGACAAATGGTTAAATCTGCTAGAAGTTTATTTCTCTGTTCACAATTTTTTCGACGAGGAAAAGATCACTTTCACACTCCTGAAGGATCTCCCCCATGTCAAATATTGGTGGGAAAATTACTGGGAGAAAAGTTCCACAGAGGAGTCTGGAATATATGGGGTCGAGCCCACTTGGGATTTTTTGTGGATGTAGTCAAGGAACAATATTACCCTGTTGGAAATTACGAAGACCAGTACATGAGATGGACCACACTGCGTCAAGAGAGGGGGCAAGTTGTGCCAGCGTTCGCCAATACCTTCCATAGTTTGCACACCAAATTGGGTATCAAAGACTCTGAGCGACATTTGGTTATGAAACACTATGGGGCTCTACACAGATACATCCAAACTGAAATGGATTTTCTAGACATCTCATCACTCAGTGTTGCTTATCGATATGTTGTTAAAATTGAGCAAAAATTTAAGCACCATAACAAGCGGGAGTTCGGGTCTACAAATATGCAATAACCAAAGTATGGTAAAGACGACCCTAATAACCATCCTTCAGAAAACCAATCCAAGCCATAGGAAAATAAGGGTAACGGAAAGACGAAGAAGGACACTGGAAAATGGTGTGATTTCCACAAAATCCCCTAGCACAAAACCGATGAATTTCACTCAAAACAATCATTGGTGGTCGAGATCAAAGACAATGCGCTGAACCCTGATTAAGAAAATATTGGTAGAAAATAGATCATCGACACACACCCCACTGTTGTTGTCATGATCACAACAATTCAACTAGGAGAACCAACATATCCTAAAGAGGGGGAGCGCCTCTTTAATTCAAAGATGTGGGTGAAGGGGACCCTGTTGCATTTCATTGTTGATAGTGGAAGCCAGAAGAACCTCATCTCAGCAGAGGTTGACAAATAGTTGGGATTGTCAACAACACCACACCTGCAAGCATACAACATTGGGTGGCTTCGCCAGGGATGAGATATTTGTGTCAGCGAGTAGTGTCGATTGTCATACGACATCCAACCCTTCAAGGATGAGGTATTATGTGATGTTTCCCCAATGGATGTATGTGATGTTCTTTTGGGTCATCCATATATGTGGAAGTGCCATGTTATTTATGAGTCTCAGCCTTGTAGTGTCATTATTACTCTAGGGATTCATCTGTATAGGATACCAGAGGTAGTTCCAACTACTGTCCCACCTAAACAGTGTCGCAAGGTAGTATCTCATACTACAAAATTTAGCTTCTTCACAATCTGTTCAAAAGGTGAATAGAAGAACACCACAACCACTACAACCTCAATCCAAGCACCTTCTGTTCAACAGAAGAAGGTCAGAAATATTGAATCCAATCACAAGGATTCCTTCTTCACACAGTCATCTCATGTATCCATACTTTTTTAAAAGGTCCATCCCTTCCAACCACAAGTTTGTGATAGCCTTCAACAAGCTAAGCAGTGCAACTTCTCCAGCAAGGCAAGCAGATCATCAAGGTTTATATTCAACAAGTGCTTCCCCCTCTCCCCCGGGAAATCAACGCAATGGAGACCATTTATTCCTAAGGAGGGAGGATTGATTAGGTGGATATCAGTGTCCACCCACCTATTCCAACTAGCTCAAAACAATTTTCTAGCAACTTACTATTTTTAGTAGTTTTTTGTTTCCTAAACTTCCAGGTCCATTTTGAGGGCCTAAATAAAGGTTTTTCGGGATTGAGCTCATCAATAATAGTAAAAGGATTTGAAATAGTCCCCAAAATGAATCTCCTTTATGATACCTTTAGAACAAGCTATCGTGTGCCCCAAACAGAGATTGTATGCCAAAGTTACGCCCCCAGGAAGTTGATACACCAAACTACCCAAAACGGGGTCCACAAAATAGTTGGCTTTTCATCTTAAGGGGTTAGGTTTTGGGATTTTCTTTATGATAAAAATGCCTTTGGAGCCTCATTGTAAAATTATAATATTTTGAATGTGAGTAGTCGTCACATCTCTTCTCAGAGATAAGATGCAACCATTCTAGTGAGTCTTTCACTCTATATTTCTACAGTTTTGTATATTTCGCTCATTAATAGAAATTGTGTATTATTTTATCTCTGTGTTTATGGTTGCATCTCTGATATATTTCTAGATATCCAAGAGATCTTTGTACATTTCTTTATTATATCTCCACTCTCATTTCATGCTGAAAATAATCCGGATCAATCAATCCACCATCAGAGAAGTCAAAGACGTAACCCTAGTCACATGTGCTTACCCCAATATTCAAACTATGTGTTCAAGTAATGGACATCAGTGTGAGAAAATATTCTATCATTATAGGACATTATCAGAAAACCTTAAGTAGTAGCTTCTATTTGAGCCTCCATGGCACTCATATAATCATTCCTAGAAAATCTAAAAACGTCATTGTTTGAATGGAAGAGAGAATAATCCCTTGAATCGAATGTCTCTCACAACATTGATTCTGATTTCATCATGTACTATGATTATTGAAGAAGAGAACATTGAGAGTTTGGATCCCATGCCCAATTCAAATAATCATGCATGAAACATGCTCTTTGATTATGTTTAATCAATTGAAGGATGTGGTGCAAACATTGTATTATGCTCTCCCTTAGGAAAATGGCACCATTTTTCTTATCGATTGAATTTCCCTTGTAAAAATAGCATCATTGAGTCTGAGGATTTCTTTTTAGGTTCAAAACAATATAAAAAATGTATATCTAGGCATTTGATTGTTTTTGGTGCTTCCTAACTAATTATCAATTTGGTTAAATGCATATATTCTCCTTCCAAAAGACTACTCAAACATTACATTCAATTGGCTTGGATCTTATTGGGAATTTCTTGTCTTTTAACTTAAGCCACATTCATATAAATCTAAATGAAATTGCTAATAATCTTGTGACCTTAACTACAATTACTAATAAGAAAATGATAAAAGATCAACAAGATTACTTTGTAGTTTTAGTGTATAGACCTCATGCCCCCAACAATGAGAAGTCTTGGTAAGTCTTCCAAGATCATGAAGAAATATGTTTTTATTTTTATTTTGAATGATAAGTAGGTGGATGGTAATACCATCCATATTGAAGAAAATAAGTATCCCAAGGGCTTGATTCCTTTGTAAAATATGTTTTCCTGGGCTAGTGATGTTAGTAGTAAAGTTAACTCTACCTAAGAAACTTCTTGGCATAAGGTAGTGGAAACCATACTTGTAAATATTGTTGGGTATGTGTTATATTATTAGCATGACTAGTAGTAGCGTTTGCTACATTTCACCGGGCATGTGGCGGGGTTTGAGGGGGCATCACCATGCCCCCACGAGAAAAAAAAAAATCCTCGGGAAACATGTTTTATTTTTGCCTCGTTTTTTGTGTCGCCTCAATTTTTGTGTCCATTGTTGGGCAGTTTTTCGGCACATGATTTTTTGTCGATGGTTTTCTATTTTCGGTTAAGGAATTAGGGTTGTTGACTAATCCAGGTCATTGGTTTAGGGTTTTGGATGTCGTTGGCTCCTATATGTATATTGTATTGTAAACAATGTATCACTGTGAATGAATATAGAATATGTTGGTTTTCTCGGTTTAGGTTTCCAGGGGAAAAATCTCTGTGTAATGTGTGTATTTTCCATTGTATCTTTTTTGTTCTTTTACTGAAAATCTATTTGCAGTAAATATTGTACAAGGTTAAAATCTACATTTGGTATCAGAGCTTTGTTGGCTTCAGGGGGGCGCCTTTGTGGTCAAGGGTTTGGCATGTGACTGTGATAAGCCTTGTTATAGTGGGAGATTTGTGGTATTGAATTTTCAGGTGAAAAGAAATGACGAGCAGTTCAAAAATGGAGATCGAGAAGTTTAATGGGAAATGTTTTGAGTTGTGGAAGCTCAAGATGGAATATATGTTGGTGGACAGAGATTAGTGGATTGTGGTGGATCCAGGTATTTCACCTACAGGAACTTCAGCAGATGACTGGAAAAATTTGGATTGGAAGGCGAAGAGCAAAATCTGACTATCTCTTAGATTCAGTAGTACTGAATGTGTTAGAGGAAGCTATGGCCAAATATTTATGGGATAAATTGGGGAAGTGGTATTAATCTAAGTCCCTAGTAAATAAACTATTCATGAGAAAGAAGTTGTATAACTTGAGGATGAGAGATGGAGACTCTGTGGCAGAGCATTTGAACACCATCAATACTATGTTAAGTCAGTTTGTATCTGTTGAGATTAAAATTTCAGATGAAGATAAGTGTATCAGTTTATTGTGCTCTTTACCAAACTCGTGGGATAGTTTGGTTGTGGCCATAGGTAGTAATACAAATTCCTTGAAGTTTGATGAAGTGGTCTCATCCTTGTTGTCGGAGGAGATGAGACAGAAGAACATGGAAGGACAGAGCATAGATGAATTATTTGCAAGAGGACGCTGCTAGGAAAGAAATATATCTAAGTCCTCAAGTGGGAGATCTAAGTCTAAGGAACTAGTACATATTGGAAAAATTTTGACATTCTATTTGCGACATTATGGACAAAATTGGCCATACTGTCGAAAGATAGAGGAAATTTTAATTTTTTTTTCTCCATATTTCCCGATAACGTCGCTCTTGTGACATACTAAAAAAACATGTCTCTCTTGCGATGAAGGTAGGAAGACATCGCTCTTGCATCAACATTGCATTTTCGTCTCTCTTGAGACGTTGGTAAAATATTTTTCGCACTTGCGATGTTATGGAAACTAGGTTTTCCCCATCCCAACGGTCACCTAGTATTTGACCAAGTCAACTTTGACTTGGCCAACGATCGTCGGAATTGCGGTGTTATAAAATCTATAAATATGTTGCATTTTACGGATGTTGCGACAAGTTTGCTATAATAATGACACTTCAAAAAGGGTATAAGTCGGTCTTCTTGGCGAACAAAAAATAAGTATTTTTTTCAGTATATGTATGTGGGGAAGAATGTCAGAAAACATTAGAGGTGGGAAAAAAATTAAAGAGGTTGAAAAGGGTGACGTTAAATGTTATTTCCCTTGCAAAAATTGTTGTACTAGACGTCCCGAAAGAGTTTTAATAGAAACAACTAAAAAACATTGTAGAAAATATGAGCACATGGACGGGGGATCAAATGAATATTGTCCCATGGTAATTAGCTATATATACATTCATTATTTGTTTTAAAATTTATTGTATTCTCAAACTTTTATATTGTTTTATACATGCACTAATTTTTCATGATTGTTTGTAATTATAAAGCTAGATTTTCCCCCTAACTTTATGCACAAAGCACCAAGTAGTAGCAGAAATGATGTTGTACAAGATGAAGAACTTGAAGCAGATAATTAAGATCAAGTTAATGATCCGATGGAAGGAGATGACAATAATAACATAGTTCAAGATGATGGAACAAATCAAATGATCCAAGACTTATTCGGTCATCCAGATGAGGATCATGGGGATAGTAGTGATGGTATTTATGATGAACCTTTGATTGAAAAGGAAAATAAACAACTTTATAAAGGGTCAAGAGAAAATCTTCTCTCCACTACATTGTTGTTGGTGAACTTAAATTTTACAAATCATTTTTCGAACACTTGTATGACAGAGATCCTAAGGTATGTAATATGTTTCATCACATCTACATAAAGGTTGACTTTTCCCCATTTTTTTTAGTGTTAATTAATGTGTAAAATAAAAAATCAATATTTACAATTATTATTCTTTACATTAACTATTTATTTTTTATGTTTTAGATTGTTAGGTGAATTTATGTTACCCTTGTCAAATATTTTACCTCACACATATCGAGATTTACATGCCATTATGAAAGACATTGGAATGGAGTATCAAAGTATAGATGCATGTCCTGATGATCATATTATATATTATGGACAACATGCATCGAAAACAGAATGCCCGGTATGTGGTATCAGTAGATATCGAACCGATCAAGTAACAAAAATGGTCCCTCGAAACGTTCTCTAACATATTCTCATAATTCCACATTTGCAACGAATGTTCAGGTGCCAAAGCATAGCATAGTTTATGGATTACCATGCATGAAAGAGAATTGAATATGGCGTTCTTTGAATGCTTGCAAATGGTTATGCATTTAAGGAAATTGCTGCAAAATGGCCAGAATTTATAGATGAACCTCATAATGTTAGGCTTTCATTGGCAACTGACGATGTTAATCCATTTGGAGAGATTTGGTCTGTTTACTTAGTGTGGCCTATTTTTGTTATCAACAATAACATTCCTCCTTAGATGTCAATAAATAGGGAGAAAATAATGTTGACAATGATTATTCCAGGTATTTGTTTACATTAATTTTTTGAATTTAAATTTTTCATTTTTCTCTTTTTTTGCATAACATATTTTATTTATTTATTTATGTATATATACATACCATGGTAGTAATTTAATGTAATTTCAAACAATTAGGTAAGTACCAAGTTAAAGATATGAATGTGTACATCGATCCTCTTATCGACGAGCTACTAAAGTTCTGGGAGGGCATCACTATGTATGACATCTGTAAACTAATTGGGCAGCAGAGATTTCAATGTTGTGGAATACTTTTATTGACAATTCATGATGCCCCAGGACTAACACATTTTTTTGGTATGTAACGTTCCATATTGCACGCTTGAATAGTATATAATTAATTGAATATATCATGCATGTTGTTTAAATAATCATTTTGTATATTAATAATTCACATTAATCCATCTGTTGCAGGTCTTCAAACAAAGGGTAAATTTGCATGTTCAGTTTGTGGTCGTAAGATGAAATATCGTCGGTCAAAAAGTTTAGGAAAGGAGGTGTTTGATGAGTATAGACACTTCCTCTCTAAGAACCATAAGTATTGTACTACTGAAAAAGATATTTTGAATGGGAAACATGAGACTAGACTAAAACCACAAAGAATGACACCTCGCCTATGGAAGTTGGCATATGATAGAATTAATCCTCTAGGTATGCATTTTGTTTATGTAACGTAAATGGAATCATGTTTTGAAATTTTATTTTAATTATTCATTTTATTTTACCGCATTTGATAAATAGTGTTCTGATTTTTTTTATGCTTCATCAATGTCGTCGTCGTGAAGGTAGTAATAATGGGCTTCCACGAGGAATGAAATGTTATCCCACTCAATTCATGAGGTTGCCTTACTATAAGGACCTACAAATATTTCATTTTTTTGATACAATGCATATTGGGAAGAATGTGACAGAAAATTTATGGTGAATCATAGATGGCAGGAGGGATAATGAAAAAAATGTCAAAATCTGTAATGACATTCGGGAAGAAAATCATGCAATGAAAAGTGTGATCCGATCAAATAATGATGGAGACAAAAACAACCTTCCATGGTTATTAATAGAGCAACAAAGCAATGATGTAAAAGAGGTCATTCAAAAAATTAAATTTCCCATAGGTTTTTGTTCAAACATAAAAAATATCTTAACTAAGAAAGGTGAATTTGGTGGGGTAAAAACACATGATTGGTATACCTTCATTAAGGTAATTAATCATTTTAGTATTCATATTTATATATTGGTCGTATACATTTTTTGAGATTTTATTTTTTTGTCTAGTTTTGAACAAGTAACGATTTGTTTTTATTGTTACAGTATGTTCTACCTCTATCTCTCCCAAACGACTTTGACAACAACGTTAAACAAGTTATATATGATATTGGAAAATACATGAGGTAAGTAGTTGCAATATATATGCAAAAAAAAAAATCAATTTCATATATATTGATGGTTGTCATTGAAAGAAATCCATGAAGATGATATAAAGTATTGGAAGACAGAAATTCCTCGGCTAATGTGTGAAATGCAGAAGTATCTACCTCCACCATTTTCCAATGCACAAGAACACTACCTCATACACCAAGTTGAGGATATTGAAATGTGTGGACCTGTACACACAAGGTCAATGTGGATGGTGGAGAGGCACTTGAAATCATTGAAGGCTTTGGTTAAACAAAGAGCACATCGTGAGGGTTCTATGGTGGAGGGATATATGGTATATGAATCCATGGTGTATATTAGTCAGTATCTTCCTAAATTAGCAACGCGAGCTATGCATGTAGTGGATTGCATTTGGGATGTGAACTCCATCAAATTTTTTGAAAGGGAGCAGTTGTTGGGGAAAGGTACAATGAAGAAAGTGAGAGGTAATTAAATTGTGGATTTTTTTAATAAGTATACTTTTTTCATTTTTTTGTGTATATGATCATACTCATTTAATATTTATTCTTTCATCATTTATTAATATTTACCATGGTTATAACTAATATTTAATATTGGTGAATTGCTCAAGATTGGGATGCACTACATTTATACATTGCAAACAATCTTGACTGGATGAAGGTATGGATTTATAGATGTAAAGAACGTCATGGAGGTAGGTTATCATGGAAAGAATTGTCTGAATTGGTTAGAGAAGCTTATCGTAATGGAGATTCTGATGTTATGTAGAAGGAAATAGATTTAGAATATTGTTTGAAATATGGAAAGGCAAGCAAATTCACAAATTTTATTCAGTTATTTTATATTATATTAATGTGACTGTAGGTGTGTTTTTTTCATATTATACTTTCCAAGTTATATAAATTTATTTATTATTAATTGGCAATGCATCTTTTACATGTTTGGCATATTGCAATTGAAACACCACAAGGCCATGTGGTGCAATGTTCATAAATTTCGCATCAAACAGTTGGATGAAACCATAAAAAATTCTGATAGTGGGATAACTGCAGTATTCCAGGTCACTAATGTTTCCTCTAGGAATGACAGACACATATTGAACAAATTTCAACGTTGGCCCCATTCATTGCTCACTATGCAGGGTCAGTGCATGACATTTGTGGTGGGTGAATTGAAGCTTATACAACATCAACTTGACTTGGTAATTCAATAATAATAAAAAGTGGTTAAATCCACTTTAACCAAGAGAATCAACAATAGAGCCACTTGAGTTAATGAAGTCAATTTATTTATGATTCATCCATTGGGGTTGCAAGATGGGAATAAAACATACTAGAAATTGACATTAGCAAGAGGAATGAAAGAATGATTACGTTCAAAATTATTCAGTTTGTGTTGCTAGTGTTACCCCTCATTTTACATGAGGCCTACACTAGTATTTTTTCACTACTCTTGTGATTTTCATCAAAAATGTAGGTTTACAAGTTGATCTTTGGATGGCCTAGGGGTTTCATGGTTTTATGTCCTGGATCATGAAGGAAGATGTCCACTTATGGATGTTTCTTGCACTTATGTTTATGCTTATTATTGAGGACACCCACCTTTCTTGGAGCCTTATTGCACTTGATTTTGTTACAATTCCTCATGTGGGTGCCCCTCTTGCAAACTCACCTTGCGTTTCATTTGGGCACCCAACCTTGCCCAAGTCGTCTTGAAAAAGTTAATTCGAAGCCAAAATTGCTCCTTATCCGGCATTTGGCTCGTCCTCTTACCTAGTTCTCCCTTGTGTGGCCCTTTTCATGCCTTTCATGTGGGTGGGTGCACCTCTTGCAAACTCACTTTGTGTTAGCACTAGGCGTCACCTTCAGATTGCATGGAAGGCAAGCCCAATACCCATCAAGTTATATGTGAATGATAGAGTGTTTTAACGAGTCAAATGTAAAAGGACTCAAATGGTAATGTTCTAACTCAGACAACAGGGCCAGCATGCACCAGCAATGAAGGTCTTGGCTAAATTCTATCAGTAGTTTGGGAGTAAGTATGAACAGAGGGAAAACTTGAGTGAGAGGAGTGTAGGGACTGTTGCAAACATCAGGTCTACAAAAGTCTAAGGAAGAAAGCTTCTAATCACAAGATCTTCTTGACATCAGAAACTAAGAAATATAATTAAACATCATGATAATATAATGATCAAACATCCACCATCACATCACCACAATATTTCATGTCAATCCTTCAAAGCATGAATATTTAGCAACAAAAGCAAATAGACTGGAAAGGAAGTTGATTTCTATTAGCCAAAAAGTCTTAAGTCCAGTACATCACTAGATCATAGTTACTTCATCAAAATATTACAAAATAAAGGGAGCCTTGCTCAACCATCCAAACCTCCTAAAGAAATGGATCTATCTATTTATAACAAGAAAGGGAGGCAATAGTTGGAGGTACGAGCTGGCCTGTTTCCCTTGAAAATCTGTAAACATTTATTTTTTCTAACAACTAGAATAACAACCTATGCTATAAAACAGGGAAATGTTGGTGACTAATCCAATCATGCTTCTAACTGCTTTGATCCTCTTTTGTTGCTCAACTCTTGTTTTTCCATGTATCCCTTTGGAGCCTACAGTTGTCTTCAAAATGTTAGCTACTACTTCTGTAACTTTCTCCATTATCAACTTATCCAAAAAGTTCTTGGCCTAGTCCTCCTAGATTCCTGGTGTTTCCTAGCAATTTCCTAGGGTAGAAACTATAGGTAGTGCATCGTAAAACGTAATAAGGAGAGAAGGAAACACCTGTAGGTAGTACCATGGTGTTGCGTATATGCACCAACATTGGTCCTCTGTTGAAATATTAGGTAGCGCCTGTGTGTTGCACCTGTAAAATATTTGGTAGTGCCATTAGGTAGTGCCCCTGTGTGTAAAAATGCTCCCTACCAAATATTACGTAGCGCTTGTGGGTAGCGCCACTGTGTCTCACCCTTATGTCGATTATGTTCTCTATGTAATATTGTGCAGCGCCTTTACGTAGTGTCACTTACGCTGTGTCTTCATACAAGTTTGGGTAGCATTGCCAAAACGCAGTGCCTTTCAATCTTGAATATGTACCGAGCAGTATGTGTCTTTTCATGATGACAAAACCATTTTACGTAGGTGCCTTTTACCACTGGGTGAAGATATCACTTAGAAAAAATTCAAAATCCAGATAGCTAAACGCCTAGAAGCCTATATAGATGGCACAACTAATATTAGCACAATGGTTAACCCTCCCAAAAATATACATCTTCAAAATGGAGCTTACCCTTTACTAGTTATTTTGTCATTTTAACACTTAAACCTCATACTCTTCCTAGTAGAAAGAGGATCTTCAATTGACACAATAGACTTCTTCTTTTTGGCATTTACAGGCTTCTTCTGCGTAGTTGTGCTCTCCTTAGTTGTTAGTTTATCATCCTCAATGGCAGCTTCGACCAACACCTATAAATTCGTTTGGGATACCTTATCTTGAAAGTGTTTTAGCTCTGGCTTTAACTTCCTGTTCTGAGACTAGAAGCCCTTGTTTTGTCTGTAAAGATTCGTTAGTTGTTTATGAAGGGGCAGAGCCTTTCTCACTGCAAACCTTGCCAAGTCAAGGGTATGATTGTAGCCAACCATGAGCTCTTCCATCTGAGCCAAGTGGACCTTGTCTTCTGCTTTAAGACGAGCTATTTATTTTCTTGCATCTTTGAGCTGCTTGATAAGTCTTTTGTAGGTCTGACTGTCAAGAGGGACAGTGGCATGCTCAATCTTAATAGGATTTTCCTTCAACTCCTCTTCCTCCTGCATGGGAAGTGTCTTGTCCACCTCATCAGGTTTCTCAGTGGCCTTACTCTTACCCTTCTTTCTCTACATAATGGTTTCTTCATTTCTTACCACAAGCTCCTCGAAGTGTTTCACAGGGGTTTCCTCTTTTCTCTCCAAAGGTCTTTTAATACCTTTACCATTCTTCTTTTGTACAAGGGTTTCTAATTTCTCCTCTACAGGATTTTCAATATTTTTCCCCTTCTTATTTTGAATAGGAATATCTGGTAAGGACTGCTCTCTATAATCCTCCTTAGGAATTGATGACCTTGTGAAAGGTCTTTTACCTCTAATTTCAACTGCTGGAGGAGAAGGGGAAAACATAAGCTTCTTCCCTCTCTTAGATGTAGCTTTGGTAGAAGGAGGCACCTCTTCTAACCTTGGTGGAGGAGGTGGTGAAAAATATCTGTGTGGAGAAGGACAGACTTCCTCCTCAACTTCAATGACCTACTTGTTGACCTCTGACACTTGAACATGGGCTCTACCCTTTCTCTTCCTACTCGTCCCTGCTTTGGTAGCACTGGTAGGTGACAATGAACTTGCCCTCTGTGATTGAGGAGTGGGTGCTAAATCCAACTTAAAATGAGAGGTAACCACAAAATTCTCCCATGAAGTATCTTTCTTGTCCAATTCCTCAGATACTAGCATTATGATTAATCCAGAGTGGAAAAGGCTAGAATCCACATCTTTAGATTTGGCTTGTATCATGTCTGACATCTTACCTATACTACTCAACAAGTAATAAGGAATATCCATCTCAACCTTACCATTAAAATGTAGCAACAATCTTATTGGTACTGGTATAATGTGTTGAATCTCCCTTCACAGGTAAAGTATCTTTGTATGATCTTCAGTAATCTGTCAAATTGTTCAATCAATTGGCTCCTTGGCATACTTTTGGATAGGTCACTGGCTTGATATTTAGGTTTAAAAAGATCTTTTGCATAAGCTGAACTCAAAGCCATGGCTTTGAACCACTTTTCACCTATAATGGGGACCCCTGTTGTGGCTGATATGGAGGATTCAGTCACTTCAAAATCCAAATACCCAACCTTAGTTTTCTTACCATCAAACTGCAATGAAAACTGTTTGGCTACCTCCGGATGGCCTCTCTGCATGTTCTGACAGAAGAAGAGGCACCCTACTCTTTGAAAGGCCTCTCTTGTCATGGGTTCTGTGTTAAAAAGAAGCATGCCCACTGGTTTTGTCCTAACTATCTTGCCTCCTTTATGTGCCTTCTTCGATTTAGGGTTCTCCATGACTCAGATTGAGGGCTTTGTAATGGTTTGGTAATGCTCAAAAGACTTTGAATGGGGTTTCAAGTATGCAAGGCTGACCCTATACAACTAAGTAAAACGTTTAATTTCGAGATGAAAGGAGGTAGGGGAAGCAAGGAGAGGTTAAGAAGCGCCTATGGGTAGCACAACACATATGCATAGGATAGACTAGTCTAAAGCTTGCAACTTTAAGGGTTAAGGCAGACAAGAGAAATCTGACTCACATACGGGCCATGAGGTTTACAGGTCTAAAAAAGAGAGGAGATGAGGCTATCATACAAAGATGATTTTTTTTACTGCCGTGCAAACTCAGCAAAACAAAACCCGATCACAAATTTCCTGTGAGGATTAATACACAGAGGAGGTAACAATGGATACCTGCGTAGTAGACACCTGTTGAGCTCTTCAATGCAATCATTGGATAAAATTGAGGAAACTTTGGCCTTGGAATCTCGCATAGTAGTAAGATTTGGTTGACATGTGGTCGCCTAATCAGAGATGGTGAATTCACGCAGTGCAACACTGTCGTGTTTTCAAAATTAGAAACTATTATCCAGGAACATGAATGCAATATCTTTTGAAGGCTCTTTAACCGACTTCTGGTGCTGAAAACAAGGGATATGGTATCGGTCATGGAAATCATGGCTTGGGATGGCAGTATGATAAATGTGACGGGTGCTAAAGAACTGCATGATGAGTAGGCAGTGCTTCCAATTCAAAAATATGATTAGATAGGTGAGCGAGGACAATGAGGCATGATTTTGACGTCATGAGTGAGGAGAAAGGTGTGTCACATGAGCTTGATCATGGGAGGTATCAACCTAGGGGAAAATCATGAAAGAGACCAAAAAGAAAAAACCATGAGCTAAAAGGGTTCAAGGATCAAAAATCAAATTCATGATCAAAACATAAGCTATGACTCAAAAGTTTAGTCATCCAAGGTGTCCTATCAAACATAACTTTAAAGGGATGAAAAAACTACTTTTTATTTAAAAAATTAAAATCTAAGGCTTTAAAAAAGATAAAAACAAACTAAAAGACCCAAGGCAATTTAGTGTGATAACATTGGCTCCACAGGGGATGGCATGCCCTCTGCGGGCTGCTAAGAATGAGTAGATTCATTGCGTTATCCTAGGGCTATGGGGTCAGTTATTGAAATAAAAATAAAAAAGAAAATGATATTTACAATGACATGAAGAGCCACTCAAGGCTCAAGCAAAGTAATTTTTCAGAAAACGCCCATTGACACGGCCACCAAAAACCTCTTCATCCTCCATATTATACAACTTGAAAGTGTTATTAGAGAATACCTCTGAGATTTTGAAAGGGCCAACCCATAAAGCTTAAAATTTATCGTTCTTTCCTTTATCTTGTCTCGGTGCATCCCACTTGAACACTAGATCGCCCAATTGAAAATCCTCTTTGTTCACCTTCTTCTCGAATGCCCACTTGATCTTCAGTTGATGATCATATGCCTTATCTACAATTTGTTCCCGAGTCTGTTGCACTTCAACCAACTGCTGAATCCTCCTGATCATATGATCTAGCTCCCCTTGATAATCTTGTAAGAATTTTTCTATAGGCAAGGAAAGATGAGAAGGGAAAACGGCCTCAAATCCATACATCAGCTGGAAAGGAGAAAGACCCAAGGCCCTTTTCACTATCACTCTGTCAGCCCATAGAGAAAATTTGAGTTTCGAATCCCATGCCTTTTTGTTATCCTCTAACAGTTTTTTAATGATCTTTATAATGCTTTTGTTTGAGGACTTTGCAAGCCCATTTCCCTATGTATAGTAAGGGGTAGAATGAATCAAAGTGATCCCAAACTATTCACAGAACTGAATGAATGGTTCAGCCTTGAATGACGCAGCATTATTAGTGACGATTCTATCAGGACACCCAGACTTTGCTATGATGTCTTCCAGGAAACCAATGATCACTTTATGTGAAGTGTTCCTTGTGGGAATAGCTTCGATCCATTTAGTAAAGTAATCCATATCAGTTAGGATCCATCTATGTTGACCACTGGAAGTGGGATATATTTCCTCGATAAAATCCAGGCCCCACTATTGGAATGGTCCTGAGGCTGCCACAGGATTCAATGACAAAGACTTAAGTTGTTGTTTTATGGAAAACTTCTGACACTTAGCATAGGCTCTAATATTAGCACAAACATCCATGAACAAACTGGGCCAGAAGTACCCAGCTCTGAGGATCTTGTATGTCATGGTTCTTCAATAATGATGCCCCCCACATAAACTGTCATGAAAATCAAACATAATCTTTTGGGCTTCTTGAGGATCTAGGCATCTCAAAATCACTCCTAATGGATCCTTCCAATACAAATTTTGATCAATGAAGCAGTAATTTATTGATTTGAGTTTTAAGGCCCTCACCTTGTTTCTTTCCATACCACTTGGGGGCTGTAAATTTTGTAGAAAAAATATAATGTCCTTGTACCAGCTACAATCTTCCAATGTAGAAATGACTTGAGGGCCTTTATCATTCATCTCAACCTGCTGATTTTCTAAACATGAGTGAATGAAATTCACCCCCAGTGCTGAGAAATTTGATTTATCCAAGAACTTGGCCAAACCCTAGCCTTTAACTAATTTTGTGGGCCTAATCTCCAAATCAAATTTAAATAGTATAGCAATCCACTTGCTCTGTTTTCCATCAATATCAGGCTGAATAAGAATTTATTTTACAAAAAATAATGGAACATAAGCAATAACTCTTGAATGCAACACATAAACTCTGAAAGACTTAAGAGCTTTAACCAGTGCATAGGCTTGCTTGTCCATAATTTCATACTTTAGTTATGCATCTCTTAATGCCCTACTGAAAAAGAAAATGGGTTGTTCTAAGCCTTCAATGTTCTTCTGCAATAGGACGGTTGCTACTGTATCAAAAGAGGCAAAGAAAAAATAAGAAAGTCCTTGGAGTAGTTGAGGCTGACAAGAACCGGGGCTTCTGTCAAGGATTTCTTTATTTGATCAAAAGAATCATGGGCCTCAACAGTCCATTTGATTTCACTATCCTTCCTCAGCATGGATGTGATATACTTAACTAACTCAACAAAATTTGACACAAATCTTCTCAAAAAGTTAATTTTTCCCAGAAAATATTGTACCTCTTTTTTAGATCTAGGGAGTGACAAAGTTTGTATAGCTTCAACCCTGCTGGAATCAATCCTTACCCCTTCATATGACACGATATGCCCCAATAATTTTCCTTCTTTCATGGCAAACAATGATTTTTTCGGATTCAAAGAGAGGCCAAATTTTCTGCATTTCAAGAAAACCTTTCTTAAATGATCACAATGTTCCTTATCAGACTAGGAATACATAGTCATTTTTTCCAAATAGATAACAAAAAACTTATCATTTTCTCCAATAAATGCTATGTCCATAGCTCGCTGAAAAGTTGCCCCTACATTCATCAAACCAAAGGGCATCTTAGCGTACATAAATGTCCCCCAGGGAGTGGTGAAGGCCATCTTCAACCTGTCTTCTGGAAAAACAAATACCTGATTGTATCTAGAGAATCCATCAACCATAGACATCCTGGTTGCTCCTGTCACCTTCTGTAATATGTGCTCCATCTTAGGTAAAGGATAATTGTCCTTTTTTGAGCTTCTGTTCAAATTCCAGAAATCGACACAAAGTTTGATTTCCCCATTCTTTTTTCTTACTAGGACCAAATTGTCCACCCATTCGGAATACCTCAAAGGAATGATAATTTTTTCATCTAAAAGCTTCTTAAATTCTTTCTCCATGACAGGCAATAACATAGGATTGATTTGCCTCAACTTTTTCCTGAAATGTCTGGTGTTTTATTTTAATGGGATCTTGTGCTCTATTATGCTTGTGTCATAAGTTCTAGGATCTTCATAAGTCCAAGCAAATACATCAGCAAATTCTTTCAACAACTTAGTGTATTCTGCCCTCTTCTTTTCTGATAGGTTGCATGACAGTTTGACATATCTTGGATCCTTTTCAGTGCCCACATTGCACTCAGTGATATCATCATCATCAATGGATACCTTCCCTTTCAATGCCACATCATTCCCATCAAATAATCTTTCCAAAGGAACTAGTCCCTTTGGTATATGATTACTAGGCAGCTGCACAATATGATGATTAACAATTTTATTGAGGAAAACATCAGCATGAGGAGTGATTTCTAGATCATGATCCTGATCAATGTGCAATGCAGAAAACTCATCAACAGTCTCAAGAAAAAATTTAAGTTCTAAATCATCTTCGAGCACCTTCCAATATTTTACATTGTTCGGTATAGAAGGCCTGTATTTGACTTCTACATCATACTTGATTTTTGGTGGTATGGGAATTCTGAAGTTGTTTGCTGATACAGCTAAAGAATCAACCACAGTAATCTCTTCTCTAGGAATGAATGATATATTAAAAGTAAAGAAAAAACTGTCCACTAAATCCCATACTTCATTTATGTAAGATTTAAGCCTAGGATGCTTTGTTTGATAAATATTTGTAATCTAATGGACTATCAATTTAGCATCCCCAAATATCGACAGTTCCACTATCCCCATGTTTTTTGCTTCCCTCAAACCCAAGACAAGAGCCTCATACTCTGCCACATTATTAATAGTCTCAAATTATAGTTTATATGACAAAGATATAGTTTCTTGAGTTGGTGAGACAAAGCTCACCCTAGCACCAATACCTTCCTTGGAAGAGGCTCCATCAAAGAACATCTTCTAGACATAAGTAGTTAAAGGAGGCTCTTTAGAAAAGTTGATGGACTTTTTTCTAATTTCTAAAGGATCTTTTGGGGCATCAGTGAGCTACAAAATACTATATTCGAGATTTGTATCAAAAGAAAAAACAGGGTGATTGGTGGGGTTTTCTTCATCACTAATGATGTAATCCAATTGAGCTTCCCTGTAAAGTCTTCTATGCTCTCCCCCAAAAACATGAATAGTAGCATAAGAGAAATCCATCTGCAAGGTTCCCCCAAGTATTTTTATCCAGGATCTTGATAAGAGCATACCAAACTTGGGGGGAACATCAGAAACTATGATATCCATAAGTATACTCTTCATGGGTAGCTGAAATAAGGTCACCACCATATCCTTAATTACTCTGAGACATTTGCATATTCTGGAGTCGAAAGAATATAAATCATGATAGGTCTTTGTGACTTCTAACCCAAGTTCATCCATAATAGATTTTGGCATAAGATTGTGGGATGCCCCTGAATCCATGAGACAATTGTGTAGCACCTTATCATGTATATTCAGTGAAGTATAAAATGGTGGGGATGAGTCATCTCTATCTTCTATCAAAGGACCTAAAATCACTATTGTTTTTTCATCTTGCAAATTTATGGAATCAGTGGCATTTGGAGATGATTCTGGCTGTAACATTTTGGATAAATATTTTTTAAAATCCTCATTTTATATCAATTCCAAAAAAGGTACATGGATCTTTATTTTCTGGATCTCATTCTCAAAATTGAAGGAAGGGGAAGGCTTCAAGATCTCTTTAGTTTCAGGAGGAGTATATCTGATCAGAACTTGTGGGTTTTGAGAGTCTTTTTCCTTGATTCTCACTGTCATAGCCTTGACAAGATCTTCTTTCTGACCAGGCTGATTAGGGGCTTCAGTTTTTTCTGCATTCTTCTTATATCTAAAATTATATCTACCAGGATTCTCATTTGCTTTCTCCCCCTTGATTAACTCATTAATTTGAATATCCATTAAAGATTTCTCATAAGAGGATTGAGTCAAGTGTGGGGATGGGGAAGTATCACCTAAATAGTGAATCTCAGGATCAGTTTCAACCTCCTCTTCTTCTTCATCTACCACTAAATTATTTTGCAAAGGAGCTTGTATCCTCTGATCATCTCTCTCTCTGTTTCTAGGAAGGATTTGGGGAGCATTGTTGGGTGTTTTGAAATTACCTCTATTTTCAGTGTTTTGAGCATTTCTATATGGTTGTCTTCCTTCTGATTTTAATTTCTCAATTTCAGTGGAGAGAGATTTTACTAATTTGGTCAACTCATCTACTTGAGAATGGACAACAAAGGAATTAGAAGTTGAAGCTTCAGCTTTGTTTTTTCTCCTATCCCTATCATATTTTCCCCTGAGTTTATTTGATTCCACTATGTTGGATTCTATCTCTAAAGAAACATCTTGCATATGAACCAAAGAAGGTGACCTTCTTTCTCTCAAAATGAGGCAGAATTCGGAATCGAAATCACTAGCATAAGTGATTTTTTCCATGGTTTAAGTGGGTTTGATCTCATCAGGGATTTTCTTGTACATTTTGTTAAATCTTTTAGAAAAGTCAGAGACAAACTCTCCTTCTTTCCTTTTCAAAGATCCAAGTTCAGTTATGTAGTATAAAAAATCCTTTTTGTCACCCCAATGCCTCAATACCATTAATGGATCCAGGGGCCAAACCCTAAACCACTTCCTAGCCTCACCAAACAGGCTTTGGATGAAAACCCTCATCCAAACATCTTCATTTTCAATATTTCGGTTATCTGCATAGCTGTAGAAAGCAAAAAGATGTTCCTCAATTGTTACATCTTCTTCTCTCTTAAAATTAGGCATGTATTTCAAATAATCTCCAAGGGGAAGAGAATTCAATGGTTGAGGTAAAAGTAGAGGATCATATCTTGTAGCCAGTGGCATCCATCCTATTAGTAGGGGGGTTAACAACTGCCATTTGATTTTGGATTCTTGATGAACAAGAAGGAGAAGGAGACTTGAATGTATGTATAGTAGGAGAGGAAGGAATGGATAAAGGGGGGGGGGTGAGATTTCACAATAGGAGGCTGAGTTTTTGAAGAGGATGGTAAGGTCTGGGAGGGAGATGAAGTTCCTACTTCTTTGGCAGCAAAATTTTTAGCAAAAAGAGGTGTAGAAAAACCTAAAGTAGGGAAATCTTCAAAACTATCAAGACTGAAACACTTCTCAATATCAGGGGAAGAAAATATATCAATATTTTCCTCTTTCAATTCAGTCTCAAAGGAAGAGTATTCAACGGGATATTCTTCAAAATCAATATTTTTAGATACTTTAGCAGAAGATAAAGGAAGCTTACTTGATAAAACAGCTGGAGTATCAAGAGTAGAATCAGGCAACTGATTAGAAGCACTTGTAGCAGCAGTAAAGAATTTTTTTTGGGAATCTTTTCCCTTCTTGATTATCTTCTTCGGGTTAGCCTCAGGTGGTACCAAAGGTAGTTGTGGATTTCATATCGTATGTCTGCCTTTAGGTGCCATAGCTGAAACAATGGAGTCACCAGGTGCATTCTGCAATCTTCGAAGAACTGAATTTTAATGCACCTTTAGAACTAGAATACTGTGTCGTTTTAATCCCAGGGAAAAGTATTCAAATCGTTCCCCAGAAATGGTGCCAAGAATGTTAGCACTAGGATTCACCTTCAAATTGCATGGAAGGCAAGCCCAGTACCCATCAATTTATATGTGAATGATAGAATGTTTTAACGGGTCAAATGGAAAAGGACTCAAATGGTAATGTTCTAACTCAGACAACAGGGCCAACATGCACCAACAATTAAGGTCTTGGCTAACTTCTATCAGTAGTTTGGGAGTAAGTATGAACAGAGGGAAAACTTGAGTGAGAGGAGTGTAGGGACTGTTGCAAACATCAGGTCTACAAAATTCTAAGGAAGAAAGTTTCTAATCACAATATCTTCTTGACATCAAAAACTAAGAAAGATAAATAAACATCATGATAATATAATGATCAAACATCCACCATCACATCACCACAATAATTCATGTGAATCCTTCAAAGCATGAATATTTAGCAACAGAAGAAAATAGACTGGAAAGGAAGCTGATTTCTATTAGCCAAAAAGTCTTAAGTCCAGTACATCACTAGATCATAGTTACTTCATCAAAATATTACAAAATAAAGGGATCCTTGCTCAACCATCCGAACCTCCTAAAGCAATTGATCTATCTATTTATAACAAGAAAGGGAAGCAACAACTGGAGGTACGAGCTGGCATGTTTCCCTTGAAAATTCATAAACATTTATTTGTTCTAACAACTAGAATAACAACATATGCTATAAAACAGGGAAATGTTGGTGACTAATCCAATCATGCTTCTAACTGCTTTGATCCTCTTTTGCTGCTCAACTCATGTTTTTCCATCTGTCCCTTTGGAGCCTGTAATTGTCTTCAAAATGCTAGTTGCTACTTCTGTAACTTTCTCCATTATCAACTTATCCAAAAAGTTGTTGGCCTAGTCCTCCTAGATTCATGGTGTTTGCTGGCAATTTCCTTGGGTAGAAACTCTGGGTAGTGCACCGTAAAACTGAATAAGGAGAGAAGGCAGTGTTAGAATATAAAGGATTGTGTGCTCATTTTACCATGACGATACCCTCGTCTCCCAACCACAGGTCGAAGCCTCCCTCCGAGCACCTTAACCTTGACCTGAGAATTCCTCCGGAAGCAAACCCTAGGCTAGATAGCCAAACAAAGAGCAGCTCATCTCTCCCCAAGGATAGAGAATCACAAAAGCTGATCAGATAGTTCAAACCCTAGCCAAGAGATATCCAAGCCAAATAATGAAACTTGCTGCTGCTGCACCTGCACCTGCACCTGCAACCCTCCTCCAAACTTGCGCACCAGCTACACCTGTAGTGCGCACCAACTGGGAAAACTGCAGTCCTAAGATGTGACAAATGAGAAACTGGCACCCTGTATTTATAGTAATCCTGCCAGTTTACTGGGGCTGACTTCTCCTTCTTGGTAGGTGTCTGTTCAGTATATTATTTATTAATTCTGGCCGACTTCTTCTCTTGGAGGCTAATAGCCTAATATAAATTATATTCTTGAGCCGACAAGGCTTCTAGGGTTATTAGCCAATTCATTAGGGTTTCTCTTGCTTCCTGGAGTCTTCTATTCTCGTCAGGTTCACATGTAGAGGTAAATACCTCCCGCAGCTACCATAATATTAACACTCCCTCCTAGCTAGAGAGGTATTTACAAGTAATGGACTTGAGAACAAAACATACCATTTACCCGGTAGCATCAATATAGTCATCTAGACTATTTCATGACTAGATCATGAGCATCACCATTACTATCAGCTGCATCATCTTTCGTAACCATACTTCATCTGAGAAATATGATGCTGAATAAGTCACTCTCACCATAGAGTGATACAAGTGGAGTAAAATATCTGAACTGTTTTCTGTCTAGAAAATCTCTTGTTCATCATTCATCTGAATGATCATCATCTCCAGTAAACTGTTGATAGTCTTCAAGGCAATTAGAACAACAATGGAATGGTCTTGAGCACAACAGACCATACGAGTAGCACCACGAGCACCTGTCATTATTATCCGACTGGATAATCTCCTATGACAACTGGTACAATATCAATCTATAGAACACACCTGTGTCTATTCCCGTAGTACACAACTAAAATCCAATGGTTAACTACCACATCAAGTAACACACAAATACTTGATCAGAAATAGTGAAACATATTCACCACAATAGTTCTCATCTACTGTCATATAGTCTTCATAACAAACATTTGAGAGCATCCTGCATAGAAAAAATGTTATGATAAAAACTGTATCATCTGGGCCAATCTTTCACTCACGTCTATGAGATCTGAAAGAATGTCTGCCACCACAGTAGTCTTCATCTGCATAGAAACAATGTTATGATAAAAACTGAAACATCTGGGCCAATCTTTCACTCACGTCTGTGAGATCTGAAAGAATGTCTGCCATCAGTATATAATATCAACAACAGTCATCTGGGCCAATCTTTCACTCACGTCTGTGAGATCTGAAAGAATGTCTGCCCTCAGTATATAATATCAACAACAATCATCTGGGCCAATATTTCACTCACATCTGTGAGATCTGAAAGAATGTCTGCCCTCAATATAGAATATCAATAATAATCATCTGGGCTAATCTTTCACTCACATCTGTGAGATTTGAAAGAATGTCTGCCCTCAACATAGAATATCAATAATAGGCTATCTGCCCCATTCTTCTCAACCAAGGAAGAGGGATTGTTTCTGATTTCTGAACCTGGACCATTTCCCACCATGGGCCATTCTTCTGACACTAAACAAAGTGTAACCTGGAGAGAATGAGTCTTCCCTCGAGAAATGCTTGGACCATTCCTTACCCTGGGCCATTCCTTCGACACTAAACAAAGTGTAACCTGGAGAGAATGAGTCTGCCCTAAGGAATGACTGTCCTGGACTATTCCCCACCCTGGGCCATTCCTCCGACACCAAACAAGGTGTAGCCTGGAGAGAATGAGTCTACCCTCGAGGAATAACTGTCCCTAATTGTTGAGCCTGGACTACTCCCCACCCTAGGCCATTCCTCCGACACCAAACAAAGTGTAGCCTGGAGCGAATGAGTCTACCCTCGAGGAGTAACTGTCCGGACCATTCCCCACCCTAGGCCATTCCTCTGACACCAAGCAAGGTGTAGCCTGGAAAGAATGAGTCTGCCCTCGAGGAATGTCTGTCCTGCATCAACCTCCAAACGGACAATTCTTCGAAACTACTCACAACTGTGAACTTCGAAAGAATGACTGCCCAACGAGGCGGACCATTCTACTTGACCACTACTCAGAGTGACTGCCAAAAAGAATGACTGTCCTAGACCACTCCCCATAAATGGGAAGTCGTTGTCTATGATACATCAGCAATCATTCTGCCTCCCATGTTAACTACAATGGGAAGCCATTGTCCGTCAGAAATCTCAATCCACTTTCCGAACAGGAAAGCATCTGTCCAATCTGGACTATTACAAAGATAAATGCTCCCTCCTAACTGGAGAGTTATCACAAAAATAAATGTTTGTGTACCTTCTTCTGGCTTGGAGAGTCTTCCCTTCTGGTTAATAGAGTTATTTCCATGAGCTCTGGCTTAAGTATGCAAGTCCTTTCATCTTGAATAGAGGCTTTACCAAAATGTATGCTTATATGCTCATCTGCGGAGATATGTATTGGAGAATCACTTTCTTCTTTCTGGACTTCATCATGGATAATGTAATGCTTGTACTGTAGTCTGGAACACTGTGAAGGCTTCTTGTAGATGTGAACAATAGAGTATATCATAGTTGGAGAACTGGAACATATCCATGTGGTACTTCTTCTGTCATCATGAGATCTAATCTTCTGAGTAGTCATCTTGATGTTATAGGAAATCTTCACCACACTTATGCTGTGCACTGGAGGTTCTCCTCCAAGTTGTCTTTTGCATACAGGAGTATCTTTCTGGTATGCTTCAAAGTCTTGGGACTGCTCTGCATGCGCTCTTTACTCAATTTCTTCTGAAGAACATTCTTTGCATTCATCTGATGTAGAATTCTGGCTCATGGATGTTTGCGGATGATATAATGACTTATAGAGATAAGTATTAGTGTACTGGAACAATTAATCATCATAGTCTTCTCCCTCCATCTAAGAGAACTTCTGGTTATGGATCTCGCAATACTTTCATTTATAAGTCTTCCATACACTATCCTTCATCACAATTCTTCTGCTTGATTTCCTTTTGGTGAGTTCATATCAGGCTGGTAATGACTGGTTGTTCTGGAATCTTCATGTTCTTCTTTAGCTTTTGGGTTCATGGAGTTTATTTTGGATTCCATGTTCTAGAGATTCCATTTCTTCCGTTCATCATCGTTTCATAGATCTGGATGGTCAACCAGGAATACTTTAAGGCTTCTCTTCGAAAGGTCTTCTTCTGCGGTTGAGCTGAACACGTATTGTCTTTCTATGGATGCTACCATGGATATATATTTTCATCATCTTCAATCGATCATAGGATTAGCTCCCTCCTAATCCTTGCTTCATGTAAGAGTGTATATAATCTGCTCCCTCCGTCTGGCTTCTGTCTTCGTCCTTGTTGTCTTCTACAATATATAATAGAGTCCACGCTTCCTTCTGCAACCTTATTGTCTTCTGCAATATATATTTGGCTTTCTTTGTCTTAACAGAGTCCATGCTTCTGTCTTAATTGTCGTCATAAGTCTTTCCCAATTTCTCTTGATGTCTGGCTTCTAAGTTTCTTTGGGATTGGTTAGTCTTGTAGTAGCTTCCACATGATTTTTATTTCATCCTTTCATATGTATTATCTAATGATATTCATTCTTATCTAGTTGTTCTTCCATAGGCATAGTTCTTCTTGGAACACATTATCTTCCAGGAGATAGATATACAAGATATGTACAGAGACGATGCAAGCAAGATATGTACAAGAAAATAAGAAGAGTGTTGTTACCTTTCAGTAGAAGAAGTCTCTTCCATCCTGCTTAGTCTTGTTTGTCGGTTCCTTTTCTTCGGCAATCGATGCTTCGTGTTTCTCCTTCCTTTTCTTTAGCTCGGGACACTAATTTATGTAGTGACCGTACTTTTGAAAATTGAAGCATTGTATTTCTGAGATGTCTTTCTCTTGATTTGGCTTCCTCCTTGAACCAAAATTCCTTTTGTTCCTAAAGTTCTTGAATCTTGTTGTGAAGGCTTGATCATCGTACTTCTTTTGAGGTTTCTCTTTTGCATTGATCCTTGATTCTTCTTGAGCACAACAAGTCCAAAGTTCTTCAAATGTCGGGTACTCCTTCCTTGTGTTCATGCTTGCAGCAAATGCATCCCATGTCTTGGGAAGACCAT
>JASDQU010682795.1:32103-46069 GCA_032191745.1 Picea mariana | reverse complement strand
ACTAACTCAAAATTAAATGCAGAAAGAACAACTGCGAATACATCGTAACAGCTTCAATTCAAAAATGTCTTCAAAATCATCACAATTACAATTCGTTTTTGGTATAGAAACATAAATTCAAAAATTGCCCCTTTGATTTTCTAAAAGACTTAATCAATGGAGGTGATGGTGTCTTGTGACCTGCAAAGGTTAAAGCGGCCACCAATTTAAGTTAACCTGCAAAGGTTAAAGCGGCCACCAATTTAAGTTATGTAAAACAAAATTGTAATCAATAATTTAATCCTTGAATCTTGAAGAGTCAAGAGGCACTGCCACCGATTCACCAAGAGGCGGTGAAATGATTACTTCCTAACAATATCTTCCTATCTGGAGATCGTTCGTAAGTATGGAGTCTAAAAACTTCATGAAAATGAATTATGTGCATACATTTATACATTTATTGTAGGAGAGTTGTACCCAATTTCTATCAAACACATCACCACACGTAATTTCATGTACACTGTTTTGACAGTATGGAATTCCCTTTAAAAACACACACAAAGGTAATAGATCAAATCAAACTGTGATATACAACTACCTTTAAGCCATGTAAATATGTACAGAGGGGACTACATCGCATCAAGAGCAATGTGACCTCCATCACTTCAACAAACATGCCGTCTCATGCCAACCTCATTTTGATTCAAAATTATGGTGGTGGTGTGAGATGAATGACAGGTTTACCAACATTCTCTCCACTAAACATGGAATTGAAAGCATCCAAGAAGCTCTCCAAGCCCTCCTTAACATCTTCCTTGTATTTGATTTTCCCTTCCTTGATGTACCCTGTCATCTCCTCTACGAACTCCCCCCTGCGATGAAAGTATTTCGTACACATGAAGCCTTCCATCTTGGCACATTTTCCCACCAAGTTGAGCAGGTTTCTCACTCCGTAACGTTGCTTCCACTCCTGCGCACATATACATACTCATAAACATCAACCCAGTAGCTACCTTCCATATTGCATACACAGTACATTCTTATAACTACCTCATTATACTGAGAAATCATTCCACAGAGAGGAATCCGAGCTTTCATATTGATGTGGTTCAGAACAGCTTCCAACATCCGCCCACCCACATTGTCGAAGTAGATGTCTATACCTCTGGGAAAGTGCCTGTACAACAACAGTACATACATGACCTTTCATATTTCTCCATTAGTCATTGGGCTAGACATAAGACTATGTGATAGTGGGCACTCAAACCATCCTTCTTTCCAATGGTTTTTTTGACAATTTTGCTCAAAATCCTGACAGTCCTAATCTCATCAATCAAATCTGCAAGCTGGTTCACTATAAAATGAGATTTAAGGTATTTCTGTGATCTCGAAATCGATCCAGAAAACAAGAGATTGATCAATTAAGAATTTATCGTCTAGCTTATTCTAACGAAAATGAAACGATTTGAGTGGCCCTTACCAATTTCTACTATAAAACCAACGATAAACAATGAGCAGTGGATTTTTTAGTCAAATGGACAACAACCTATACAAAGCATATTCCATTAAGTACGCCACGATGCTTATTGTTTGCCTTCATGATTCATCCAGAAATGCAAATATATACATTGAATACTTACCTGGTCAAAGCTGCATCCCAGTCTGTCTCAGATCTGTAATTGAAGGCATCATCAAAACCAAATTCTTCTTTCAGCAGCTTTACCTGCTCACATTGACATATCGGTCAGAATCCGTAAGAGGAACAGGATATAGTAATAGCTTAATGGTTTAGGTCGGGTTATTTGAGAGGAGGACCTAAAATTGAACACAAGAGAGGAAAACAGGGAGGAGGAAGCACCTTCTGGTCGCTACCTGCGCTGCCAACAACGCGACAGCCTTTGATTTTGGCGAGCTGCCCAACAACCATGCCCACTGATCCTGCTGCTGCCGAGACGAATACTTCATCCCCGGGATTAGGGTTTCCGATGATCGTGAAGCCAACCCATGCAGTCAAGGCGGGCATCCCTATCCCAATCGAATCGCCCACATCAGGAGAATTCAAGTACACATTATTTAGCACGAGGGCAATAATGGCTGAAGAAAAAGGATGCCAAGAGCTTGATTTGCCCAATAAACCACTCGCCACTAAAGAACCCATGATGTTCAGAGCAAAACCCTTTAACAGAATTTTGCATTACACAGAAGATATTTGATATGTCCACTCAGGATAACAGTGCATCATCTAACAACATAAAGCAATGTTTGTAGCTTGTCCAGAGATGTATTCGTTTTTTTCACAGGATCTTATTAATTTCGACTTCAATTTCAAAAACAAAAATATGGCTATCTGTAAAGCATCTACCGCAACTCAGAAGTTTTGATATTCAAATCCAAAAACGTACCCAGAAGTCCCAAGTAATCGGACGGTTTAGCAACACTGGCGTCAATTTTTCTGAGAATCCCTCCTGGAACAACAGCGTACTCAGAGACTTGAAGGAGACCGGCAACAAGATCCCCAACTTCAAACTCCGTATTAAAAGATGCCACTACCTTCCCTACTGAACCAGCTTTGATCGCCTGCACACAGCAGCAGCACAAATTTTTTAGGAATTGTTAAAATGCAAACACTGCGCAACAGCAAATTCAAAAATTAAATTGGGATCATAACTAAACCAACCTGATTCAACTGAAAATTTTGGAGATAGAGGCCATCATTAGATTTTTTCATACAATGTCTCATATATGGATCTACAGATATCCATAGATTTTGCACGACAACGTCTCCGGCCGATCCATCTCTGCCCACATTTCCAATATCTACTTGGGTTTCTCTGATTTTCAAATGAGCATCGGTGACGGGCCCTTCGTCAGCGTAGGAAACTAATATTATCTCTCTGTTGGGAATTGTCTGCTCCATGCTGCAGGCCTCAAATGTACCTCAAATGTACCACAAACTCTGGCCGCGGGAATTCAAATAACCAAAAAAAGGAAATGGATCGATGGACAAAGTAGTGAATATTATTTAAAATGATTGGAAGGAAGTTTCATGATTGTATCACCAGTCCCCTTCCTATACATTTCTTACTAGTAAAAATCTATAGGGAATAATATTTCCATGCACTAGCAAATGAAAAGGCTTAGCAAGATCTTGTTGGCCTCTTTATTTCCCCTCAAAAAGTTAGAAGGTTATCCGAAATCTAGCTTAGGTAAGGTCAACCCTCTAAGGAATGATGGGTATCCTTTAAAATCCAAATCCACTCCACTCATAAATCTTATCCTAAAATCTTATCCTTTTTCCAATTATGGAATCTTGTCTCCGTTCTTTAAAGTCCAAATCCACTGCACCAAAATCTTATCCTTTCTCCACTAAGAGTGAATTCAACCCAACCATAATTATGTGATTTATGTAAACATGGACTCCACTTTTAAAAAATAGAGTGCCTATTTTTCATATACACGTGGAATAAGTGATCTGACTCCACCTTTAAAAAATAGAGTGCCCATTTTTCATATACACCTAGAATATGTGATGGAAAATAAAGAGTATGAAGAGAAATAGAGTAAATTAAAGTATTTGAGATTGCTATATATACAAGAAAAAACCCAAATTATAGTGCAAATTGAATTCTTTTACAATCAATGTTGTTCTACATTATATTCTTCCTCTTTTTTAATGATATTTTATTTTTAAAAAGTGTGTTGTTTTTGTGACTAGCTAAAATATATTTGAGAGGTTTAATAGTTCATGAGTGTATTTTGCATAGTTGTTGGTTTGGTGATTGCAAGTCATTTATTTTAAAGTGTTCATTTTTATTTTCAATACTCCCTCTTAAGCTGACTTCTCTAAACTTATAATAATTCCATGAGGTATAGGTGTAAAAAAAAATTTAGGATTGAAAACTCAAGTGATAGCTAAGTTATCATTCAACTGTCTTTTGAGGTCAATGAGTCTCACTCCCACAACTCTTGTGATCAGAAAATGGTCTTCATCTTGATGCACCAAACATCATAATTCTTTCCATCGAGTTATGTTACTAGTTGTCACATGATGTTTTTTCTAGCCATCTCAAAAAACCACAAGATAAACATCAAAGCCTCCTAAAACATGTTGTGATACTAATCTTTAGAAAAGAAACAGAGAGTGTGCAAAAGAACAAAGTAATACAAAGGATTAAACCATAGTATTTAAGAGCGTTGTATATGCAAGAAAAAACACAAATTTATATTGCAAATTGAATTCTTTTACAATCAATGTTGCTACACATTCTATTCTTCCTCTAGTTTAGTAATATTGTCTACCTATCTTCTTTATAGAAAGATGAATACTTTTATTTAAAACAAACTATGTTAAAAAATATTTGTAAGCTTAACCGAGTAATATTACTACGTGGAATACACATAAAAACGATTTTTTTCTACTAACTAAATTCATGTAGCTTACCAGCTACAAATTATACTCAAATTTAACACTTGTTCAATACCATTTAACTATATGTAGCTACAACATGCTAAATTACATGAATGCAACAATTAAACTCATCTAAAACAACATATAAATCATTCACATTCACAGATTAAAATACAGTTTGGTTAAACTCATAAATTAACTCAGAAAAACATATAAACACTTTTTCTTTAAACGATTGTGCAACCAGCTTCTTGGAATAGACATTCCACCCAACCATAGACTTGTTGTTCTGGATATCAACAGCAAGTCACTCCCAAGTTGGGGCTAGGAATCCACAAGAAAAGGGTGTCTCTCATTGTCCACTCACAGCTCAGATATCCCACAACCCACTGGCATTCTCCTAAAACTATCCCAAATTCCACCCGCTCTCTTCCTCTTGACTTGCCCAACCCAAGGAATGTGCCCCTTCACTACTCTCAATCCCTTGGGTTGCACCATTCATTTATCTATGTCTCTTTAGCACGGGTAACTAGAAATCTCACTGCTACAAAATCAAAGGAACTCACTACTAGGGAAAACTACGAGGAAAACAACAACAATCACTTTTTGTTACAATGGAACTCACATAGGAGTTCACTCTTCAGACCTAACAACCTGACTATTCAGTCTTTATTTCCAAAAACGCTCTAGAATTTTCCCTCCATTGTTGGTCCAGATCTAGTGCCATTTCTCCTTGTTCTCTGCTTGTTATTCATGCAAAAACACATCTAGTGAAAAACTACCATCTTTGGCCATATGAATTTACTTTTCCCCCAAGTTAGTTGACTGGTCACTCTACCCAATGTTTATTGTATGTCATCCCCATGCTCTCAGTAACTATGGGATGTGACTTTTACACTCACCCTCTCACATGAGTTTAATGATTGGCTTTGGGAACACTCAACAACAAAATAGAAGGTTTTCCCTAAAGATAATAAAATTTAGGAAAGTTGGTTTGAATTAATACCCATAAATAATTCATCCCTTGGACCCCTCTTAGAAACTCCCTTATCTTGTGGAAAACTGAGCCCCTAATCTTTTTCCGTGTCCCCAACAGGTGGCATCATATTTTATTTATTAAAATTCAAAATAACAATTTTTATATTACATTGTTTGGTCATGGCCACATTCATATCTTCATTATGCATTAATTAAATTGGGGATTATAGAAAGGATGTTACATTCCCCTCCCATACATTTGTTCACCATCCTTGGTGCACAACAACATGTCAAAATACATATACAAATTTACATCACAATACTTAGAGAAAAAAAATCTGCAATTTGACGACTCAACCAGCAATTCCAATCATAATCTCTTGTTTCTCTCAACCTGTTGACCCAAGGAATGTTCCCCCTTCACTACTCTTAGTCCATCAGACTGCACCATCTTTTTACCAGGGCTATCAGCATAGGTGACCAATAATTATGAGGTGTGGTTCTGGAACCCTAGCTTCCCAAAAATGGAGTCTTACATATTTAGCTTCTATTTCCTTCAAAATTGACAAAACTTTGCAAGTATTCCTCCCACGTAGCTTCTTCATGCTCCCACGTTGTATCTTCAGGACCGCAACAGGTCCATTGGACCTTTACCAAGTTGATTGCTTGGTTCCTAAACAGTTTGACTTTCCGGTCCAGGATGCATATTAGTTCCACCCCAAAACCCCCTTCATGCTCCACGTGGATCAGAGTCCAATCAATTATGTGGTCAGGATCATGCACATATTTATTTAATAATGAGACATGAAATACATTGTGCACTCTCATGGATGCATGAAATGATAACATATATGCAAATGGCCCTATCTTTTCTAAGATCCCAAAAGGCCACAATATCTTGCTACCAACTTTGGGTAGCAACCCAATCTTAGCAAACTTCTTTTTGCTTTCACTTTTAGAAAAACATGTTCACCCACTTTAAAATCTCTAAATACTTTGTTCTTGTATGCATGGATTTCTACATGTCCTGGGAAGCCCTTAAATTATGTCTGATCCTTATCATCTGCTCTCCCATTTCCTTTATCAAATCTGGTCCAATGACAATTTTGTCTACTGGGTTATCCCTGCTCACTAGTGTATTACACTTCTTTCCATACAATGCTTCAAATTGGCTCATTTGTAATGAACCATGATACCCATTATTGTAAGTGAATTCAACTAAGTGGATATAATTTTCCCACTTTGATGGTTGGTCCATCACATACATTTTGAGCATGTCTTCAATGATTCTGTTGGTTTTCTCTATTTTCCCATTTGACTCTGGGTGATACTTTGTACTGACATTTGAATTTGTTACAAATCCTTTGAAGAAACCTTTCCAAAAGTTTGTTGTGAACTTTGGATCTCTATCTGAAACAATTTCCTTGGGCACTCCATGTAGCCTAGCAACTTCTTTCATGTAGATTTTTGTAATGTTTTTTTCCTTGTGTGTAGTCTTCATAGGAATAAAACGTGCAGTCTTCGTCAATTTTTCCACCACCACCATGATGGAATTGTGTTGTCTTACTGTTCTGGGAAGCTTTGCAATAAAATCAATTGTAACTACTTCCCATTTCCATTCTGGAATGAGAAATGGTTGTAATAGCCCCGTTGGATGTCTATGTTAAACCTTTACCTTTTGACACTCTAGGAATCTGGCTATGTAATCAACCGCTTCTTTCTTCATTCTGGGCCAAAAATATTGTCTCCTTACAACCACAATTGATTTATGATATCCTAAGCACCTAGCATGTGGTACATTGTGCATTTTCTTCAGCACTGTATTTTTTATCTTACCGGAATATGACACATATATTTTCCCTCTGTACATGAGTATTCCATCCTCTTGCAACTCGTATTATTTAAATTTCTATTGTAAATTTCCTTGTTGTAATGTTTCTTTTATTTTTAAATAGTGATGATCTGAATTTGTTGTTTCAATTATTTTGTCTTTTAAATTTACGCTGCACATATTGATGGCTACCATATGCATCTCATGTTCTCTTATGTTGAGTGCATCAGCCACCTGATTATGTTTTCCTTTGATATGTTTAATTTCAAAGTCATATTCACTTAGAAATCTGAGCCATCTAGTTTGTCTGGCATTTAATGTTGGTTGCCAAAATAAATGTCTAAGACCATAATGACCTGTCATTAGCTCAAATGTTCTCCCCGTGAGGTAATGTCTCCACATTTTTTGTGCATGAACAATGGCTACTAATTTCAAGACATGTGTAGCATAATTTCTCTCATGCTCTTTTAATTTTCAGGACTCGTAACATACCACATGATCCTTTTGAGTGAGGAATCCACCGAGCACTTCCTTGCACGCATCAGTGTACACTATAAAATATTCATCTAGATCTGCAATCTTCAATACTGGCACACTTGTCAAAATGTATTTCAGCTGCTAAAATATCTCTTCACACTTGGAATTCCATTCAAAGTTCACTCCCTTCTTTTGCAAAGAAGCGATTGGGCTTGTAATCTTTGAAAATAGTTTTATGAATCTTCAGCAATAACAGACAAGACCCATAAATGATCTTACCTATGTTGCATTTCTTAGCATCAACCATTCTCTAATGCCCTTTATCTTCTTGGGATAAAAATTTATCCCATCTACTAAAATAATATGCCTCGAGTAGTGAATCTTATTTTGATAAAAGATGCACTTACTTAGTTTGGCATACAATTTATACTCTTTTAAAACTTGCAGCACCATTCTTAAATGTTTCTCATGTTCATCTTATGTCTTTGAAGATGAGTATATCATCTAGGAAAACAATCAAAAACTTTTCCAGGTATCCCCTCAACACTCCATTCATCAAGTACATGAAAACAACTAGGGCATTTGATAGCCCAAGTGACACTATCGTAAATTCCTAATGCTCATAGATTGTTCTAAATATTTTCTTGTTGATATCTTCTCCCTTTATCCTCACTTGATGATAATCTGATCTCAAGTCGATCTTGGAAAATATGTTTGCACCTTTCAGTTGATCAAATAGATCATCAATCCTTGGAAAAGGATATTTGTTCTTTATGGTGACCTTCTTCAGTTGTTTGAAATCAATATGCAACCTTAAGGTTCCATCTTTATTCTTCACAAAAAGAATTGGGGCTCCCCAAGGTGACACACTTGGGCATATATACCCCTTCTTCAAAAGTTCTTCAAGTTGCATTTCAAACTCCTTCAATTTGGGTGTACTCATTTTGTAATGTGTCTTGGACACTAAAGTAGTTATTGGCACCAAATCAATAGAGAAATCAATGTCTCTTTGTGGTGGAAAAACTAGGATTTCCACAAAAACATTTTCAAAATCCCTCAAGACTAGAATTTTTTCAATGCTTTCCACTTTAGCTTTGGCTGCCTCTTCCATATGGGATGCAAAAATTTGACATCCCTTCCTGAAACTCTTTTTTAGGTGCATGGATTAAATTTGTATAATGGCTATAGGTCTCGAAATGCATTGAATATTACCTTGTTGTCCTTCCCCATTGAGACAAGTGATTGTATTGTTGTAACAATCTAGGACAACATTGTGTTTTTCTATCCAATACATGCCAATTGGGCAGTCATATCAACCTAAAGGTATGACATTCACATCTACCTTTGTGTTGAGTCCATTCATGACTATTGTAAGATCTTCAACCAATTCACTGATTTTCCTCTAAACCCATGTGGCTAACTAAACTAACCAATATTTATTCTGCTTACTCCTTTGTAAGTGAAATATTTCAACCATGTTAGAGTTTATGTAACTATGGATAGGTCAAAAATCAGTTAAAATTTCTATGGACTGTCTATCAATCTCACCTTCCACTTCAATCATGGGGTATTGATACTTTGCTTGTTTATTTTCTAAGACTACATAAATCTTTGGCATGTTTCCACCCATCTCTTCCACTATTTTATCCTCCTAGATGTTGTGGACAATCTTCATTCTTTTAATTTTGTGAGGGTAGTCCCTATATAAGTGATTTCTCTCACATCCCCAACATTGTACAGGTTGGTGCTTAAGACTTTTCTTAAATGAATGTGTCATCTTGGGCTCATTTTGGGTTGACTATCTTTGTTGATTTACTTGTGAGTTGTTCTTGAAAAAGGGTGTTTGATACCTTTCTTCCTTTGATCCCTCTTTCCTCTCATCCTTTCATTCCAATTTTTTTGGAAGGCAGACCTCCCTCTGCTCCACTCATAAAAATGTTTTTTCTCTTCTTATAGTCTCCTCCAAATTCATGGGGTTATCATAGTGTATCTTTTCATTGTAGAAGGAAAGTAACCCACTCAAAAAAATTTGGACTTTGATCTTCTCATCCTTTATGAATCCCACATACTTCAACAACTCAAATAACCTTTTCTCATATTCATCCATTGTCATGCTTCCCAATTTGAGTTCAAATATCTCTTTCATATTTCTTTCATAGTAATGCTCTGACAAAGATTTCTCCTAGAAATATCCTTTGAACTACCTCCATGATACATTCATCTTATCAAGGTGTTTGGCTTGCTTAAGCTTATCCCACCACATAGTTGTCTTTCCTTGCAAGTGGTAGGTTGAAATTCTTGTTTCTACCCTTGAGGGATAGCCATGAAGTTAGAAATATTTATTCATTTCCAATAGCCTGGCCTTGACCTCTTCTTCCTTCCTCTATTGACCACTGAAATTTTGTGGCTTGATTTTTCTGAGTTCATCTTGCAAGATTTCTGCTTCACACCTTATCCTCTTCCTCTTGATAGGAGACACACTTGGGTTTCTCTCAAGGCCTGAACTTGCATTATCTCTCCTAGTGGATTGCTCTGGGAAACAATGGATTTTTCTCATGCTCATTGACTTCTTGTCATTCCCATGCTCATCCTTTCTGCTACGGCATTTGGATGTTGTCACATGTCTCGTACTATCCACTTGCTTTGTGTTAGAGTCTTTATTGTCTTTCCTATATAACATTTTCATACTCTATAGTATCTCCTCTTGAGCTTTCATAATCTTCTCATTATCTTCCCTATAGCTCTGTACCTCTCTATGCAGGCTTTCCCATGCTGGCATGTAGACCTATGACCTCCTCCTCATGATTGTAAGATCCCTAGGCATCTTACATGACTGTGGTTCTCATTCAAAAAACAAATTTCCCTCCTAAACCTCTTAATTTTGCAAGAAAATGTGTATGCAATAAAAATTCTATTAGAAAAAAAATATATACATACACAATTCTGGAAAAAGAATGCATAAATTTTATGCTCTTTAATGGCCACTAGTCATCTTCTTCTGAGATGATTGTAAAATTTACTACTTAGATCAATTTTTGGGGTTGTTAGATGGATTTTCCTTCTCAAAACCTTTCCAGCAACTATTCGTTTGCCCCAATCTAAATTCTGAGTTGGTGTTATGGCCAATTGAATATTGTCACTTTACCCCTCTTGTGCACCTTCTCCCAAATGCAAAATAATCTCAAACACCAACTTTGGCCACCTATAGAGGCAAATATGTTAGGAACCAAGGAAACTTTTGTATGAGACATAGATAATACTTTTGACACTGAATTCACAATAACTTCCAAATGCTCCATTCAAAAACTACAACAATCTGAAAATGACAATTTTGTCATTTTTCACTCATTTTTCAAAACTTAGAATTTTTAGCCAAATTGTGCACTTCTGGAAAAACTTCACCAAACCAAAGTTGTCTAGTTTGATTAGTATACAAAATATTTATTAAATAAAAATTTCCAAATTTACCATCTCAAGACCCTTTCCTCCTCTAAAAATCCTAAAAATCCCCAAAATAGTGGCCCAAAATAATGGATTTTGGCTTGTTTCAACATCCTCATTCCAAACTCCTTATATTTTAGCCAATTACTTCACTAGGTATTTTCATGTCTTCTTTGGAACTCTCTCTAAAAATTTCAACTTAATATGGATCTCAATCACTTAACTAGACCTAGATCTTTGAAAACCATTGTTTTGAACTTTCTGGAAAATTCAAGAAAAAATGGCCAATGGCCCTCACTAGAAATTTTGTATATCTCCTCACTGTAGACAAAACCTAAAAAATTTATTTGAACCTGCATTATTTTTCTCCAGTTATGTCCAAAATAAGAAAATGGCTTTATACTTTGGGGTTTTTTTTTAAATTGTAGGCAACTTTTGCCTATGTGGCATCCTTGCTGACATGGTTGTTGATGTGGCCTTCTAGATCCACATGGAACCCTAAGGTGATGCCATATAATCCTCCTAGACACCCTAGCCGTATCCCATCAACCTCCATCACCTTCCCCCTTCTTGGCACCCTTCTTCTCTTTCCTCTTCTTCATTATGTTTATTGTATTTTACCTTTTGAGGCCCACCGTACCCAACAATCCACGTGGTACCATGTCCAACCTCATATTGGACAGAGGTCCCACTTCCTCTTCCATCCATCCACTTGGAATCCCTTCATTGGTCATGGGGATGGGTGGGTCCCATCCCGCACCCTTTTCCTCAAGCACGTGCAACTTGCATACTCCCCAGATCTAATGGCGAAGATCAGAGTAGATCAACGACCCACAATACATGCGATACCACAAACCATTGTGACATACGTGGCACTCCCTCATTGGTTTCGCATGCTCAACAAAGTTTTCAAAATTGCTTTGTTAACCCGAGATACCACTTATGGTAGACTCACCGCCTTGTCCACATCACACCTACACTAGCTATTAGATCTGCCATAATGCACTGCAAAACCTCAACATTGCTACCATGTACTGCCACCCCGCCATTGTGACTTTCCACTGTGGCATTCCACGTCACCTAACATGTGGCATCCACGTCACTGCCGACATCATGTATGGAAAATTACTCAATTTTTCCAAAATTTCAAATTTTTCAAAAATGCCTAAATTCAAAATTTCTTTCCCAACTGCCATGGAATCTCTGTAATTAGCTTCTTATGGCCAATTTTGACCCTTTTCATGTCAATTTGAGCACCAGAAATCTGACACTCCTGTGTCGATTTCTCAATGAATTTCATTATAGAAATTTAGGCTTTTGTCCAATTTTTCCCAATTTCACAATGGTTGTTTCGAAAATACCAAATTATTCCCATTCCAAGTATGAAAACACTCAACTAGAGATTAGAATTTGTGGATTTTAACCCTTATTATCAATTTTCCCAAAATTACAAGCAATTTCCGATAATTTTGTCTAAAAATTTTGACAAACACATTGCAGACATCCTCTAAACTGTAAATCTACAATTCCATCTTCTATGTGTTGTTTCTAGCCCATGTAGGCTCTAAGTTGAACCTAGAGCTTTGATACCAATATGTAAGGTTCCCCAGCTTAACCAAGAAACATCACTACGCGTAATACACATAAAAACCATTTTTTCGGATAACTAAATTTTTGTAGCTTACCAACTACAAACTATACATTGATTTAGCCATTATCTGATACCATTTAAATATATGCAGCTACAACATGCTAAAATCACATGAATGCAACAATTAAATCCATCTACAACAACATATAAATCATTCTTATTCACAGAATAAAATACACAGTGGTTACACTCATAAATTAACTCGGAAAAACATATAAACACTTGTCTTTTTAAAACAGTTGTGCAACCATATTCTTGAGATGGAAATTCCACCCAACCATAGACTCGATGTTCCATATCTCAACAACAAGTCACCCCAGAGTTGGGGCTAGGAATCCACAAGAAAAGGGTGTCTCTCATTGTCCGCTCACAACTTAGATATCCCACAACCCACTGGCATTCTCCTACAACTATCCTGAATTCCACCATTTATCTTCATCTTGACCTACCCAACCCAAGAAATGTGCCCCTTCTTTGTTCGCAGTCCATCGGGATGCACCATTTGTTTATCTAGGTCTCTCTAACACAAGTAACTAGAAATCTCACTACTAGGAACTCAAAGGAACTCACTACTAGGAAAAACTACCAAGAAAACAACAACAATCACTTGTTGTTATAGTGCAACTCACACAAGAGTTCACTCTTTAGGCCTGACAACATGGCTTTTCAATATTTAACTCCAAAAACTCTCTAGAATTCACCTTGCTTTGTGCTCTAGTTCTGGTGCCCTTTTCCCATGTTCTCTGCTTGTTGTTCATGCAAAAATATGCCCAATGAAAAACTACCCTATTTGGCCATATGAATTTCCTTTTCTCCAAAGCCAATTGACTGCTCACTCTGCCCAATGTTGATTGTACTTCAACCCCGTGCTCCCAATAACTATGGATGTGACTTATACACCCACCCTCTTACATGATTTTGATGATTGGCTTTGGAAACACTCAACAGAAAAATAGAAGGTTGTCCCTAATGATAATAAAATACAGGAAAGTTGGTTTGAATAATTACCCATAAATATTTTCCCCCTTGGACCCCTCTTAAACACTCCATCCTCTTGTGGAAAACTCAGCCCCCAATCTTTGTCCATGTCCCCAGTAGTTGGTATCACATTTTATTTATTAAAATTCAAAAATACAATTTGCATATTACATTGCTTGGCCATGGCCACATTCATATCTATATCAAGCATTAATTAAACTGG
>JASDQU010682794.1:61247-78886 GCA_032191745.1 Picea mariana | reverse complement strand
GTGTCAGGCATGGTGAGCACTTGGAGAGACCACATCTTGAGGGGAGTCTACCTTGTGTCACACAGGTGGATATGGGACCTTGATATCATATGTAGTTGGATTCAGTTATTTCTTGAGGAGAAGCAATATTCCGACAAGGAGGACTATAATGTCCCCATTTTGGGACATTATAACATTACAGAGTGTTATGCCTACCAGAGTAGCCAAATAGGGGTGACAGAGAGTTCGAGAGATATTGAGGGGTTCTATTGGGCCTGACTTGCATCATTCATCATCAGTATCCATTCCTCATAGTTGTCTTTGGTTCCGTTGCATTCCGACAATTTTCATAATTTTGAGTTATTATGGGTCATATCTTAATTAAATTCACGAAGAAGGTCATAATGGGCATATTACTTGGAGAAACCTCTTAGTGTAATAGCTCATCAGAATCGGGAGGAAGATAATTACAGGATAAGATGATGAGAAGTGACTTTCAGTGGCCAGAGAAGCCATCAAGATGGATAAATCACTTTTTAGAGGTAAAATGGTTAATTAATTAATTAAGTGATTTAATCAAGGAATAATAAAGTAAAGTAAAAGTCACTTGGAGGGAAAAGGTCAACAACAAATTAGGGTTTTGGGAAGCTATAAAGGAAGGATAAAGCAACCTAATTCATTATGCTATGTTATGATTTGATGTTGAGATATTTGCAGAAGAGGAGGAAATCGACCCCCTTGTTGTTTTGTGGATTTCTGGAGGAAACCACCACCATTGATCCGTTTCGGTGTTGAGAGGCACACCCTAGCCTATCGGAGATACCATCTAGGTATTTCACCGTGCATTACAGTGTCTAGTTCAATGATTGTGCAACTCAGTTAATGAGGGTGCAAGTGTTTGAGAGAGGGTTTGTATGGCCACTTGTGATAGTTTGAATTTGGTTGATTCCTTCTGACCCATTAGAGAGCTATCCAGGGCACACCTATTGAGCCATATGTCATCAATTTCTTATGGTGGAATCTTCCAGAAAGTGGAAAATAATCATTTAGGAGCCAGCTCCAGAGGAAGCACATTTGGGGTTCCAGGGGACATTCTGGGATAGATCTGAGGAATCCCTTCTGACCCATTATAGAGGAGACCAGGATGATCGTTTTGACCTATACATTGTCAGATTTTGTTAGTGGAATTACTAGGGCACACTCATTGAGCCCAGGGGGTGAGATATTGAGCTTCAAAGGTCAGATCTTTAGTCTAATAGTCATCAAGATTAGTCTAGAGGCCAGGGCACATCTTTTGAGACAGTTTCCAGCCATTCCGATGGGTATCGCCATCAGGGCGAGTTTTCTAGATTCTACAGCAGTTACCATGAGCTACCAGACTAATTTTTTTCGATCTATCTGTGCATGCACAGACAAGCACCTTTTCTTCTAGTCATGATTATTTCTTATATGTTATTTTGTATTCCAGTGATGATCCATGAGATCTAACTGACAATTATCATATCTGCTTCCATTATTTATTGTATTTCCTTCTTTTTCCAGCATTATATATATATCAGTGAGTTGTGTTGTCCTTATTTTGCATGTATTGTTTTATACTGCTAAAACACATAATATACTAGAACACACATGCGAAAATCACCAAGCATGTTCACACAATAACTCAAATGCATTCAGAAACCCCCAGAGTATCAGAATTAGTGTCCAAAACCGTAGTTCAGTGGTAGATATCTAGATTAGCTGGATCAGGAATATTTCACAAAGGACCCTAGAAAATATAACCGAAAAGAGTCATTTCGTAGAACGTTTAGACTACAGTCACAATTAAGATTCTGTAATTGCATGTAGAGAGAACCCCATAGAGATGGAGTGTAACAAAGATGAGGTGATAATAATAATGGAAATCACATAGAGAAAGGTGGGCACCAAGGATATTGATGGCGCCAAGAAATTTTCCCTAAAGGCCCAACAGCTCTACCCTTGACTTGAAGGGTTGACCAAGAATATGGTGATGCTTGAAGTTGTGCTTTCGATGGAGCAGAAGATTAATGGTGAAATGGACTAGCTTAATTTTGGTATATGGTCAAAGTAATGGACCAGGACGTGTTTGTGGAGAATTCGACAGTTTGGAGGATGCACGCATAGTGTTTGATAGAACGTGTAAATGAGATGATGTGATATGAACGAGCACGTGGAGATGGAGCGAACACTGGGCCGTGGAGAGCGAGAGTATGAGTGTAGTTGTAGTGGAGAAATCTTTAAGAAAATGAAAGAAGCAGGTGGAGGTCAAGGAAATATAAAGAGTTATTAATTATTATAATGGAGTTGAAATTTTCATGTAAATGGGAATACAATTGTAAGACCTGGTTAGGCATGCGTATACCTAGTAACTTACTAGTAAAGTCTAGATGTAGACATAAGTGATAGGGAGAGCATGTGGGATTCTAGGATACCATGATTAAAAACTTTGAGAGCATTAGTGATCCAAAAATGAAGGAATTACTGATAAATTGCACGTTAGTTTAATGTACTTTATGCATCGAATCGATAAGAATGCGAAATACATAAACTCATTAACTTATTGCGGAAATATCAAATGGGACTTTTACTTGATGCTTATTAATGATTAAAGAGATCATCCATTGATAACCATGCTGCAATTTAAGAGAAGAGAACAACAAAACAGAAAGAGAAATATAGACAAGAACTTGTTAACGGAGTTCACCAATCGTTGTCTATGTCTCCAGGCCCGCTTCCAAGTGGAGGACCTCTTTATTGCTCTTTAAAATGCTCAAAGTTCTCTTACATAGGCTCTTTGTTGTTACATTACATGCTTCATATCTACTGTGCAAGACCTCCTTGCTCAGATCCATACATGCATCATCAAACTCCTCTCAAAAACATGGCAAAAATGCCTCTCAAATCATGAGAAAAGGCAAAAAATTACAAGTTGCTCCTTCAAATCTCTGCATCAAAAGTTGTCCTTCAATCTTCAAAAAGCCTAGTTTTTATAGTTTTCAGGCTCATATGAGGAATCCCAACTTCCCCTAAGAATCTGGCCTCTTTCTGGGATCAAATCCCCCTCCAAATGGCCAAGATATCCTTAAAAAACCACTTTTTGGTCATAATATCAGGAAAAATAAATGAAAAATACATTTAACAGGGTAAAAACCCACTTTTAAACCATAATATATGGTTAAGCCCCAAAATAAAAGGTGTGCGCCCCTCCAGAATGGTCATATGCAATCTCATATGGCCAAGCGCCAACCCTTTGGGTTGCACGCTGGCCTTGAATAGGCTCCAGCCCCTAGTCTTTGGGCACTTTCCATGGGACCTATGGGCTAATGGATAGACCCCCACGCATAAATTGTGGATAAGCGCCTGGATTCTGGGCAGATACCATGTAACCAATGGTTGTATGGTGGATGGATGGTTATACCATGTGTCGTGCCCCTTTCGTTGACTAGTGGTCGCATGAACAATCAAGCCCCTCTGTGCCACAAATTCAAATATTACAACACATATATAATTAAATGTGTTACATATAACAAGTAACATGTGGAGCGCGTTGGTGTTGGGCCATTTCTTAAGGCACTTGGGCTTGGTGAAGGCTGTGGGTTCAAAACCCATGGAATTCAAACTTATTTTTGGAACCTGCCACACAACTGCTGACTAGGTGCCACGTGGCTGCCCATCCCTGGGCCACGTGGCACCACCACATTTGACCACAATTCGCCACATGTCCACATTGCATTGGTATGAGTCTTCCACATCTGTCCATTCAAATGCTGAAGTGCTACCACATGTCTCTGCCACATCATCATCATTAATTAACTTTGGTGATTTCGTGTTGACGTCAATATTAACTTTTTTCCATTCCTTTGACTTTTTAGCTGTTTGAGAATCTGATTAGAGTGAGATAACTCTCACATATGGATCCTGATTAAGAAAGTAAATATATGGTTGGAATCAGTGCGATGATCCGGTCGCAATGGAATTGGTTTCACTCAATTATGAGAAATTTCATTTTCGAGCATTTTCTTAGCCTGGTGAGCCTCCTAGATCAGGTAGGGCCTGGAGCTGGTTATAACAGAGGTGAGTAGTACAGATTCACTTGGCCAGTTTAGCCATATTTGGTCATGGGAAACCCCAAGACAAGTTTAAAGGGGGAAATGTTAGGTTAAACTTGAGTCCATGAAAGATTCAAAGTTGTTAGGTTTGTTATCGCACAAGTTGTAGGTAGGGAAAAGTTGGACCTAAGATTCAATTTTAGGTCCAAGTCTGCCACATATGTCCAGTCAAATGATGAAGTGTTGCCACATGTCTCTACCACATCATCATCATTAATTAACTTTGGTGATGTCATCCTGACATCAACATTGACTTTTTTCCAATCCTTTGACTTTTTAGCTGTTTGAGAATCTGATCAGAGTGAGATAATTCTCGCATATGGACCCTGTTTGAGAAAGTAAATATATGGCCAGAATTAGCACGATGAGCCAGTCACAATGGAATTGGTTTCACTCAATTATGAGAACTTTCATTTTTGAGCATTTTCTGAGCCTGGTGAGCATCCTGGATCAGGTAGGGCCTAGAGCTGGTTATAACAGAGGTGAGTAGTACAGATTCACTTGGCTAGTTTGGTCGGATTTGGTCATGGAAAACCCCAAGACAAGTTTAAAGGGGGAAATGTTAGGTTAAACTTGAGTCCATGAAAGATTCAAAGTTGTTAGGTTTGTTATCACACAAGTTGTAGGTAGGGAAAAGTTGGACCCAACCACAAAATGGCGACAACTAAGAGAAAACCTACCTGTCGTTACCTTAGGCATGTATTCCCATCACTTTAAAGATGATCTGATCACCTTAAGGGGGGAATCCTAGTGACCTTAGGGGAAATGAGATGGAAAATGAAGAGATGAGGAAGATTCCCCCCTATAGGTCAATGATGGAAGGTGAAAAGGGCTTGAAAAGAGTCTTATAGATGGTCGAAGATATGCCACAATGTAGTAGACTTTCCAAATGGTGATTGCACCTGCCCTAGACACAAGGGAAATGAAAATACAGCCCAATATTATGTTGGAGAAGCAAGATAATATTGTTGTCTCTAATTGTATCAATACACATTAATATATATGAACAATAAAATGATAACAATAGTAGCAAATAAAGATGCTAAAAGTGTAGTTAAGATTGCAAGAGACAAGCTAGTAATGATTAGTTAACCCAAGTATGAAAGAGCAAGACCTTAGCATGAAACAAGGTTGTAATAAAATAGTATTGCATAGATATAGTTTCAGCCTTATGGTTGTAGCATACAATTTGTTACAACAAAGATATCAACCACTAAAACTTTCCAACAATCCACCCAAAAAGTGCGCTAGGGTTAGTAGATTGTAGGGGAAAACTTTTAACAACTTTTGATGATTGGTTTCTGAGTTATTAAGAAAGTTGTTTTAGGTTTTATGCATCCCTAATGGTTGTAGATGAAATGTTATGATAGTATCAAGAATAATTTATCCAAAGGTGACACCTTAGTGTCTCAACCAAGCATATAAAGCATAGAAATGATTCCAATTTAGACAACCTCAAAATCCAGAGTTTTTACTTTAACCAATGCAAGATTTTATTTCCCCAATGCAATTATTTTAAAGCCTTTCACTATTGGGTTATGGAGTCAAATAAATGAAGAGCTAACAAGTTTTATCTCCTTGTGGGTGTAAACCCTTTTACTCCCCAAGAAAATCAGTGTTAACTAGGAGATACTAGGAGGGTGTAAACCCTTTTACTTCTCCTAGTAAAATCTTGTGCAACAAATAATTTCTAGACAAAAATGATAGATAATGGTGGGGTTGTAAATCCTTATACTCCCCAAGAAGTCTATCAAATCAAACTTTTAACCAAGCAATGAAGCATCAATAAGAAAAAATATTTACCTTGTCCAAGAAATGACAAAATAAACCTCCTCTTACCAAGACAAATCCACCATAAATGCAAGAGAAAATCTCCAAGAGAGGTAGCGCACTAATTATTCCACCAATAGCATGAGGAAACTAGGACAAGAGAAAAAGAGAGAATAGATTGCCCAAAGAGAGCACAAATTTTAGCTAGGAAGGCTTCTCACAATAGGATAGCTATATGAAAATGAGATACAAATGATCTATATTTATACAAAATGTTTTAAACATAGTTTGTCCACATAATTTAGAGTAAACCGCAAGATAAGGGGTCAACATCCCTAATCTTGACCCTTTACAAAATAATATTATTTAATTCATACTTTTTCACATGAAAGAAACCCTAAAACATGATGCCACCCTCCTTTTGGGTAACTTTTGGCACTTTAAGTCAAGTCGTTGAGTTGAAGATAGGTGAGCTAAGCCTCCAAAGGCCAAGTGTCTTTGATCCAAGCCATATCCTCCATGATACATGGGATATTTCCTCCAAAATGTGCCAAGTGTCCTCAACCACCACCAAACCCTAGCCCCACTATGACGTCAAGCCTTCAAGGGTGACATTGTGGCCTTCTTGGGAAAAACATTTCAGTGGTAGGTGCTAGGTTAGGTCCTCCATGATGTCTTCTAAGCCTTGAAAGGAATGTCTCTATGATCTATCATGTGGGCCCTTAGCATCCAACCCATGGGATTGAAGCCCCATGGAAGCCAAATCTAGGCTTGTTCCTCCAAAACTGTCCACCAGTTGGGTCCTGCAAAGACAACTGGATACTCCCTCCAAGGATCTCAAATCAAATCATCATGATGAGTGAATCAAAATATTAAAAGAGCCATCTAAGAAAGTACATCCAAACCACCTCATCAAAATAAACTATTTCTCAAAGACCCTATGCAATTTACCAAGATTAGGTATGGGAGGGTTGACAAAATGACCTATTGGGTGAATTGTTCCTCAAGTTTAGGGGTGTTTCCCAGACGAACCTCCTTCTAAGTCATGTGGATGAGGTGTCATGTATGAGGGGAAAACATTTTGGCATGGGGTTTATGACATACAAGGGGTTGTAGTGTCTCACTTATGGGTGAATTTGTAGAGGGTGTGTTGCACCTTCATTTTCAATGCATCATTTTTCCAAGCCCATTTATTGCCATTAATTAATTAAGGTCCAAACACTGGGTACTCCCTAGGGTGAATCGATTAGCTTGGGGGGTAGTACCAAAGTGTCACTTGAAGGGACAAGTACACATAGTTCCATGGGGGTATAGTCTAGCTTGTAATGCACTTTGTGTAAATCCCTCAATCAAGTGAGACATTTATGTTATGTGTTTGTTTTTGCATGTCTTTGGTTTTTTTAGGATAATATTTTCATTTCTTTCAAGACCTATTTGGGAGAGCATCTAGAAGGTTCATAATCGAGATTTTATCTTTTTCCAGCCACAAGCCTCTAGGCCTTCAGCCCCTTCTTCCCATGAAGTGAGGGACAACCCGTTCTTGGGTCAGTACACCCGAAAAGCCCAAAAGGTGAGGAGATGAGGGGATGAAGTGTGGAAAGTGACAAATATGGTCAGGAATGGCACAATGAATCATAAAAAGGACCTCCCAGTAGCATACATATCCCTAAGGGTGACCCACTTACTAGGGCGCAATGTCAACCACCGAAGTGAAATAGGGAAAAGAGCATAATGTCCAAACAAATGTTACATAATCAAAATAAGTAAAAGATGTGACAAACTTAAATGCATAAAATATTGAAATGACACTCACCATAATACATGACTTGTACCACATGGAGCAAGACCCAATGTCTTTCATAGGCCATCTAATGTGGTGGATACCATTGAGATCACCCTAGAGTTGTGGTGGTGAGCTGGGTCTCTATCTGTGCAAGTGGACACTGTTGGTCAAGTTGTCTCTCGGTACTCCATGTCTACAACCTGAGGGCCTCGAGACATCATCTCCTTGGTCATCCCTAAGAGTTGGGGATAACATTTGGCTCCTACTTGGTGACATGTGCTTTCTGTAGAATGCATGAGAACCACAACATCTCCTAGTAGACTTGTACCTACAATGAAACACCGCACTATAAAATCTAGGGTGGTTCTATCACCCTTCATCCATATACATCAAAACCAAAAATGAAACTAATCCAGAAAATAAGATTTTAGCATTTTTTCAAAAACTTCTAAACTAAGCATGAAATCAATATGAAAGTAGAGAAAAATGAAATATTAAATGCATCTAAACTGACATGAGCAATCAAGATGCAAATACAAGGAAATAAAGATAACCTACCTACTTACCTAGGGCTTGGGCCCTCAAGAAGTGAAGTGATCTAAACATAGGGTCAGAGAAGAGATCCATCCACTAGTAATGACATCTTTCTCTGATCTAAATCTATCAAATAATATTTTTCTTTCTCAAAAAATTTCTTGATGATGTAAGGGCCAAGCCATGAGTTGTCATCCTTTTGGTTATATTCGGGCTTCCCCTTTTTCTTGTCCAAAATGAACACAAGAATTCCTTCATTGTAATTGATGTAAGTTATATTCTCAATGTCTGGATAAGAAGGAGGTCTTGCGTTGACTGCATTTTTTATGGCTTCTTCGTGTTCTTTATCTTTTTTCTTCAATATTTGGATAGACACTAGCTCTTTCCCCTTGAACTTTGAAAGTTTCTCTTTGTATTCATATGTCCTTGGGAGGAGGGTGTCTATAGAGTCCTCATACATGAAAGAAAAGTCATGTGGATCATACTCAATGGTTTATGGAACTTCATCAAACTCATCTGCACTTGTATAGTCATGACTATTGAGATCTATCACGTGCTTGTAGGCTCGCTCTTGACTATATAATACCTCAAAAGTGTCATCTCCCATGGAAATGTGTGCATGGGTGAGTTCCATGCTAAGGAAGTCCCCAAGGGAAGCAAACCAACTCCTTGATAAAATCATCCCCCAAGCATCTGGGACTTCAATCTCTACTATATTCATGAGGAGGTTGATAGGTGGAAAATCAATCAAAAAGATATCAACGTTCTCACATAACCCATAAACCTTGACCCTTTTAGAATCAATGTTTCATACATTGCCATAGGGTCAGGTCGTCTTAAAACCAAGTTGTTTCATTACCTTCAATGACATGACATTTGTGGAGTCCCCACAATCCAGCATACAGTTGTTCAGGCGGAGGCCATTCATGCCCAATGAAAGATAGAAAGGAGGATTGTTGTCCTTTTGTTGATCGACATACATGGTGTTCAAGATGATCAGAGGATATTCCTTCTCAATTGGTACCTATAATAACTTCATGACTTCCCTTCTCACATAAGGGATTTTTCACATTTATGTCACAGGAACCATCATATTTAACTTCCCAAACATGGATGCAACATCTATGTTAAATTTAATCTCATCTATTGGAGTTGGCTTTGGAAGCAACTCATGTACTAGAGGTGGGAGTGGTGGGACCACTTTTTCTATAGATGGAGGAGGAGAAGTAGGTTGCGATGGAGGCACTGAAGCTTTATTTATTCTAATGTATGTCAAATATTCCCTCTTCTTTAGTTCCTTCCTCTGATCATATGTCAATTGATTCAAGGCCCAGAGTCTCCCTTCTCTTTTCCCATGTCTTTTGGATTCTTCAATTTGTTCATGTGTGACTTCTTCCTCTTGGAAATTACATATCATATCCATGAAGTTCATACTGTCGGAAGAATCTTCATCTCATGGGGGACACTCATCTTCTCGGTGAGGCTCTTGGCATGAAGAACACCACAGAGTTTATTTTGTTTCAACCATTCCAACTTTCTTCAAAGTATCAGGGGCCTTTGCCTCTTGTTGAGGCCTCGGTTTCCAACCTGTGGCATCTCTTTGTTCTTTGGTAAACTGAGGCTTGGGGCAAATCGATTTCTCTCCACAGTAGTTAATCGACCCATGATCTGATTCTAGGGAAGTGTTCAAGAGGATTGGAGGTTATTCCTTCTCAGTTGATACCTATAAAAAATTCAATACTTCCCTCCTCACAAAAGGGATTTTGCACGCAACATCTATGTTCAATTGAATCTCATATATTGGAGTTGGCTTTGTAAGTAACTTATGTACTAGAGGTGGGAGTGTTGCAACCATGTTTTCTATATATGGAGTAGTAGGTTGTGATGGAGGGGATGAAGCTTTATTTATTTTGATGTATGTCAAATATTCCCTCTTCCTTAGTTCCTTCCTTTGATCATCTTTCAATTGATTCAAGGCTCGGAGTCTCCCTTCTCTTTTACCATGTCTTCTGGCTTCTTCAATTTGTTCCTGTGTGGCTTCTTCCTCTTGGAAATTACATACCATATCCATGAAGTTCATATTGTCGGAAGAATCTTCATCTCATCGAGGACACTCATCTTCTCGATGAGGCTCTTAGCATGAAGAACACAACGGTGTTTGTTTTATTTCAACCATTCCAATTGTATTCAAAGTATCAGGGGCCTTCACCTCTTGTTGAGGCCTCATTTTCCAACCTATGGAATCTCTGTGTTGTTTTGGTACACTGAGGTCTCAGGGAAGATTGATTTCTCTCCACAGTAGTTAATCGGCCCATGATCTGATTCTATGCTTGGAAAAATTGAGTACTCGTCTGATCTATCTTCTGAGTCAAGAGAGAAATTGGATCAGGAGCACTTCTACTAGAAGCCTTAGTCTTTTCTCTTTCCTTGACATGAGGATATTCAAAAGGATCAACCCTTGAGTCAAGGATATTTTCTTCAATCTCAACATTTTACTCATTGGCTTGTGTCAAAGTGGTGGGATTCTTGTCCTTTAGAATAAAGCAGAAATTCCCATCAAAAGCATTCACATAGAGGAGATGAACTGATGAAGTGGTAGGACACAAATCTTTCAGAATATGACAGTATAATCTGTCGAACCTGGTGTCAAATTCACTCACTGGTGTGTTCTCATTTTTCTTTATTTGATTGAACTCGAATACAAGCATCCCATTATATTTTTTCACTGTCCATATGTTCTTGAATAATTTGGAAAAATCCTCATAATATGCTATGTGATTGTCAGGTATCCTTCTGCACCATCTCTGGGCATATTTGTTCAGAGATGAGGCTATTATCCTCATGGATACATCCTCATGTTCCACTTCTGCATTTTCCATGTCTTGGCCTATGACATAGAGATGATCATCTACAATAGTGACATTGTTTCCTGGAAACTTCGACAACCATTTATGAGACTCTTTTGGCATTGTGTTGGGGTATATAGGGATGGTGGCCATGTTAAGTGGATTATAAAGGTATTTTTCCCGAGTGTGAGACATTGGAGCAAGGGGAAGGGTACCATGGAAAAGGGTTTTCACAATGGGAGGCTTGAGGGGAGTTCGTTCGTCCTTGCACTCCTTATTTCAGGCGAGCCCTCCATCCTTTCCCTCCTTATGTCATTTTGGTAAACCTTAGAAGGTTTGTGGGGAAAAGTATTAAGGGAAGATGGATTTTAGTACGATGGAGTCGCCAGATGAGCTTCAAGAAGATCTCATCAAAGGTATAAATGGAACTTCCTTTAGGTGGAGTTGCCAAGAAAGCTAAGGAAAGGACTTGGGATATATTTCTAAAGTTTCGTTAGGGTTTGGAAGAGAATTCGAAATCCTCCCCAAAAACAACATGAAAATGTTATCACACAAGTTGTAGGTAGGGAAAATCTCAACCCAACTATTAATGTTTAAGCTATTATTAGAGTTCTTTGCATTTCAATAGACAACAATAACATAAGATAGGATCACTGAGAAATACACAATCACAAGAGACACATCATTTATCCTGGGAAACCCTCAAGGGGAAGAAAACCCAACAAAACTTTATTATTATAGATAGACAATACAATGCCAAGAGATAACTCAAACAAATACAGAAAGTCCTCTCCCAAGAATGTGCCTCTCTTTCTCTCTCTCTTCTCCAACTGCAGCTCTGAAACTTGTCTCTCAATGAACATGTGAGTGTGTGTCTAAGTGAGGTGCTAGCCTCCTTATTTATACAATTCTGGCACATGTGGAAGTGTCTCTTCACTGGCAGGGCCGACTTCTCAACCTGGGTGGTTATAACCACCTTTAATATATTATGTGGCCTCTTTAATATATTCTGGGGCCAACTTTTTATTTTTCCTATTACAATTATGTTTTGACCAATCCCCAAAAGGGGATTTGGTATTTTACAATAGCCGACATGATCAATCCACAATGGGGAGTGATCTAATGAATAATTCCACAATAATAATTAGAATACACTTTGCAGTTACATTATTTCAACACTCCCCCTTAACAAGAAGGGTATTCTTCAACAAAATCAGTGAAAAGAGAGGACAACATCATCAACGACATTAGGTGGGTGAGACGACAACATCATCAATATCATCTTGGAACACTTACTGGGGTATCTATAAATCATCATAAGTTTTCTCATCGGCAGCATCGTCATTCTCAGAGAAATGAAATCATCATCTGCATCAATATGGATTAGTATAAAACTAATACATCATCATCACAGCATGAGGTTGGTCACATCATCACAACATGAGGCTGGCTCATCATCACAGCATGAGGCTAGCACATCACTACAATACTAGACTAGCTTTATGTCATAGCTATCAAGCTGGAAGCACAATACTCATCTTTCTTTCCATCACAACAATCAAGCTAGAAGCACAATACTGGACTGGCTTTATGTCACAGCTATCAAGCTAGAAGCACAATACTCATCTTGATTTTCATCATAGCAATAAGGCTGGAAGCACAATACTTGTCTTTCTTTTCGTCATAGCTATAAGGCAAGAAGAATGGTACTAGACTGGCTTTACGTCACAACAATTATGTTGGAAGCACAAGGCTAGACATATCTCAACACAACAACTAGACTTGCTTTACGTCACAGTGGTTAGGTTGGAAGCATAGTACTAGGCACATATCATTACAACAACTAGACTTGATTTATGTCACAGCGATTAGGCTAGAAGCACAGTACTAGGCACATCTCATCTCAACAACTAGACTGGCTTTACATCAAAGCGGTTAAGCTTGAAGCTCAGTACTAGATATATCTCATCAAAACACTACTCCCCCTTTCGAGGAAGGTCCTTTCAGACTATACCAAGCTTATCTCGAAATTTCTCAAACTTTATACGAGATAGATGCTTGGTCAACACATCGGCAACCTGCTCATCTATGCTAACGTACTGGATCTTTATGGCTCCTCTCTGCACCATTTCACAGATGTAATGATATTGGATCTCTATGCGATTTGACTTGTCATGGAATACAATATTCTATGTCATATTTATGTAGCTATGGTAGTCACATAGGATCATGGTTGCTTCCATATCTAGGTCAAATAGACCAGTCAATAACTTATGAAGCCATATAGCTTCACAAATGGCAGAACACACAACAATGTATTTTGCTTCCGTTGTACTAAGAGCAATGTTGGATTGTTTCCTACTATGCCATGAGATCATGGTTGATCCCAAACTGAAACAACATTCTAAAGTGCTCTTCCTATCAGAGACACTTCCAGCTTAATCTGAATCAGTGTACCCACTCAATGTGAAACCATGATCTCCATCATTAATGAGACCACAATCAAATGTACCCTTAAGGTACCTCATCACATGTTTTGCAGCAACTAGGTGAACATGTCTGGGTTATACCAGAAAATGACTCAACGCGTTCATGGAAAAACAAATATCTAGTCTGGTGTTCTTCAGGTACATCAGTGATCCAATGATCTGTCTATACAATGTGGCATCAATCAATTGTGACGAAGTGTCGACCAGTAGCTTCAACTTCATTTCCATGGGTGTATTCATGGACTTGCACTCTAACATGTTGAATCTCTTCAGAATTTCTACTGCATACTTCCCTTGGTTAAGGAAGATCCTCTCTGGACTCTTACATACCCCAAGACCTAAGAAATAATGCATTAGGCCAAGGTCTTTCATATCAAATTCTGAGGCCAGACTCTTCTTACATTCTGTGATGAGATTTTCTTCTCCAGTTAAGAATAAGTCATCCACATACAACAATAATATCACTAGCTCATCGTTCATAACCTTGAAGTAGAAGTTAGAATCTCCTTTACTCTTGGTAAAGCCCAAGCTCGTCAAGAAATTGTCTATCCTGCCATACCAAGCTTTAGGATATTGCTTCAATCTGTACAAAGCCTTCTTCAGCTTGCAGACATGAGACTTCCTGTCTTCAACTTCAATCCTTGAGGTTGTTCTATATACACTTCTTATTCGATGACACCATTTAGGAAAGTTGTCTTTAAGTCCATCTTGTGTAACTTCCACTTCATCTTAGCTACAAGTGCTATGATGGTTCTGATCGAAGTGTATCTGGCTACAGGAGCGAATGTCTCTTCATAGTCAATGCCTTAATTTTGAGAAAATCCACGAGTGACAAATCTTGCTTTATACTTCTCAATACTTCCATCAGCAGCATGTTTTATTTTGAAGAGCCATTTGGAAGATACCACATCCTTTCTCTTCGGTCTGGGAACTATTTCCCATACATCATTCTTTATTATGGATTGGTATTCTTCTGTCATAGCATCTTCCCATTCTTTATTCTAAATGGCTTCTTCAAAGAAAGTAGGAATTTATCTAGGAGATCACACATCAAGGCCATATAACTATAGAATGGCTTAGTTTTCTTCACATGTCTCATGGTTCCTTCGGGAACACCATATTTCTCTCCATCTTGAATAATATCTCTTGCCCAAACATGATTTCTTTTATGGGAGATCGTCATCTGAGGAGGTTCTTGAAATTCTACTATGTCATGATCTTCTAGAATTTCCTCATCAGGAAAAGTTACAACTTCCCTCACTGGTTCTACATCTTTGGGAACCTCCCCCACTGATTCTGTAACTTTGGGGATTACGGGTTCCTCTTAATATACTTCTTCAAGCTAGCATCTTCTTGATTTCTTGAACGTTTCATCTTCATCAAAGGCCACATCCCTATTGATCTCAATGTGATGGTGACCTAGTATATAAATCCTGAAAGCCTTGGAGACCTCACAGTATCCCACAAATATTCCCTTCTTTCCTGAAGGGTCCATCTTGTTTCTTTTCTCTTTTGGAATATGTATAAATACTGGGTAGACAAATATTTTGAGATGGCTTACCTTTGGCTTCTTTTCGATGAACATCTCTTTCGAGGTCCTGAACCTAAGTGCACTATGGGACAATCGGTTTTGCACATATGTGGCTGTCATTGTTGCTTCTGCCCATAAGCACATAATAAGATCTTGATCATGAATCATGCTCTTCACTGCTTCCATTATTGTTCTATTCTTTACTTCAGCTACAATGTTTTGTTGAGGATTATAAGGAGTGGCAAGATCCCTCTTGAGCCCAACATCTTTGCAGAAGTTCACAAACTCTTTTGAGGTGTATTCTCCTCCATTATCCGATCTGAGTATCTTGATCTTTCTTTCAAAAAGATTCTCTATCAAGGCTTTGAATTTCTTGAATTTGTTGAACACTTCATCTTTAGATTTCAAAAAATACACCCAGGTCTTACAAGAATAATCATCAATAAATTATACATAGTATACATACCCACTAATGGAGGACAATGGAAGTGGGCCACACACATATGAATGAATGAGCTCTAGGAATCATTCTTCTTTGTTGTATCTCTTCTAAAAAGGCTTCTTGATGTTCTTCCCTTTTGCACATCCATTGAACACGCCTTCATGGTCAACCTTGAGTTCTAGTAGACCTGTGACAACTTTTCATATGTATGGTAGCACCTTGTAGTTGATGTGGGCTAATATTCTATGCCAAAGTTCACATGGATTCTCGATAGCATGGGTCATGGCAGCTTCTGAGTGACCCTTTAGCTCGTACAATACACCTTCTTCTTTTCCAATGATGATTTCTTCTTTTATGGTTTCTCCTTTAACCCACATAAGAACTTTTCCATCTATAACGACAACTTTGCAGCCTTTCTTTTCTAAATCTGAAATAGAGAGTAGGTTCTTTTTCAAACCTAGTACATAGAGTACATCCTTCATCTTCATTGAATTCCTTGAATTAAGATTGTAGTTTGATTCACCCACTCCCTTGATGGGATATTGGTAATCATCTCCAAGTGTCACTTTCTGAGAAAACTTTTTTTCTAAGATGCAAGAGAGAATATCTCTTTGACATATCATGTTCTTGGAGGCACCACTATCAATGAGCCAAGTGTCCTCTCCAAGTGTTACCGATCCTGAGAGGGCCAAGATTAATACATAGTCTTTAATTTGTTCTCTTAACATCTTTGCAAGTGGCTCTTTATATTCAACTTCATGGGAATGGTGCCTCTTATTTTTCCTTTTGTATTCTTCTCATCTTGCTAGACAATATCTCGCAATATCTCCCATCTTGTCACAATGGTAGCATTGGACAGATGAGTAATCTCTTTCCTTTCATTGCCCTTTCGTCTGGAATCTCTTTGGTTGAGATTTGTTTTGGGGGTGAGACTCTTTATGAGTTTCTTTCTGGAAGTAGGACTTCTTCCTTCCTCCTCTAGTGTGAGTATATAGGGTTTGATCATCATCTCTTTCTAGTAACACTTCTCAGTTAACTACTCTTGTTTCTTCTTGAATGCGTTCTTCCCATAGACTGTCAAATTTTAGTTTCTTTGTTATGACATAGATCGTTTGGATGAATGCATCCCAAGGTCTTGTGATACCATTAAGGGCCATCATTATAAGTTCATATTCATCTATAGCATCTTCGATTGCTTCTAGTTTTTCTTTGAATTGGGATATTCTGGAGAAGTATTCTTGGATTGATTCTCCTTTCCGCATCCTTATATTCTTGAGCTGTATTCTTAGATTCATCTTTTGGTTTATGTTCTTTCCTTCATATAGTATTCTTAGGGAATCAAACATTTCTTTCAGAGTCTTATTTGATGACACATAAGGGATCAAGTGATCTTTGATTGAATCTGCAAGGATTCTTTTGGGCCTTATCGTGTCCTTTTAATGCTTTTATTTGTCTGCAGCATCGTCGGGTTCCGACACTTCTTATTTGACGAATCTTGCTAGGTCATTCTCTTCAAGAATGAGACAAATCTTATACTTCCAGGCAAGAAAGTTTTCCACACCTTCTAGCTTGTCAACAATCTTAGTGCTTGCAGACATCTTTTACTTGGAGCTAGGAAAATAACCAAGAAATGAAAATGCTTAAAATCAAATTCTGAACTTATCAGGAGGTGTGCTTGGCTAAGACAAGTATCCTGGTGTGTTTGGATCTAAGAAAATCCAACTTTTACTACTCTAAACTTGATTTGCGTATTTCTGGACTGGTGCTTCTAGTTTTCTGGTACCTCCGGTACTCTGGTACTTCTGGTACTCTAATTTTCTGGTACTTATGGTACTTTATGAAACTAGGGTTTCACTTTCCAGGAGATCTAGCCACTAAAAAGTTGTGCTGAGGATGCCAAAGTGATCCTTGAGGAAGGGTGCACTTTTCTAGATGGTTTTAGGGCTGAAATACTTCACCAACAAAAATCCCTAATTTGCATGTATGACAATAGTGACATTTTTCACTTTCTCTTATGAAAGATGCTCTCTTGAGCTTAGCTCTGATACTATGTTAAAGTTTAAGATATTATTAGAGTTCTTTGCATTTCAATAGACAACAATAGCATAAGATAGGATCACTGATAAATACACAAT